>JAQMYL010000007.1:22395660-22412038 GCA_030014365.1 Clarias pachynema | reverse complement strand
CCACCAAGTTGCCACTGTTGGGCCCTTGAGCAAGGCCCTTAACCCTCAACTGCTCAGATGTATAATGAGATAAAAATAAGAGCGTCTGCCAAATGCCTAAATGTAAATGTTTTACATGAACTACATGCAACCTACTGTACATTCTTAAATTTTATGACTACACGTTACCTTTCTTGTGTTTGTTTAAGGGTGCAACAAATGTTCCTAGTTCCTAAAATTATTTTTAAAAATAAAATAATAATAATAATAATAATAATTGTACACTAATTCAAACAAGCAAAACTTGCATGTACCATTAACACTCTTCGAGAGACGTGGATGCCTCCGTGTTTGTGATGAGACACGCGTATTAACCTCCTCAAAAAAGCAAACTACAGTGTTATAGATTTAAGAAGCAAACATGTCATTAGGTTAATGAATCGAAAGCAAAAGGTAGTACACACTCAAAATAACCTCATTTGTTTATCCTTGATGCTTTAAGCGGCCATTTTGATTTGATGAAACTTGCTGAGCTTGTGGTTGGGATTCCTTATTCCCTCCCCACCCCTGAAGTAGGAATTCCTAGGTCTCGTTCGGCCAGTCAGAAAATGCTTACGCTCTAGTCAGATGCAACTTTACATTTCACCATGTCTAAGTAACTATATAGACTATATAATTTAAAAAATTTAATGAGACAGGAAAAGCATGCAAAATCTTCACTTTTTTTTATTCAGGTACAACATCGACACTTCCACGAATGTGGACCTGAAATGGAAATATGCTGGTGTGACGTCTCAAACTTTAACACAGTGAAAAAAGTTTTTCTGTACTGTAAAACGCACTGCATAAATAATTGAGCTGTATACAGCAGGTCCCTTTAATTAACAATGCGTTGCTAGCTTTTAGACTCATGATTAAACGTGACAATAATGGTCCTATCGCCAGCACGCTAACTTGCATTGCTGAAATGTCGAACTTGTGTTCGAGTAATTGACACCATGGCCGACTGGCTTGACCTCTGTATCAGCAGGAATTCTTGGTGGTGCTTGCAGAGAGCGCAGACATCAAAATATGAACCTGGTTTCACCTTTCGTACCACAAAACTCCCATCATCATGCAAGACGTGAAAGCATGTAAAAAAAATACAGATGTGCAAATTCTAACTGTTCATTAGAAATTCAACTTGATATGTAACCAATAATAAAACAACAGACTGTGCAGTTATCAGAATATTATAGCATGTTATAGTATGTAATGCATTGTTACTTTATAATACTGTAACTTGCTAAAGATTATGCATATTTTCATTATTAAATAAATTGTCAATTTTCAACTCATTTATGAATAATATATGTTTGATTTTGTGAATTATCCACAAAGCAAGAGACAGTGCAAAACCTCCGTCCTGAAGACTATCCTGTGGCGAAGATTTTCGTCCTTTGGCCTTTCTAGACATGTGATATGTAACTAACGGACAGATGAAGCTGCTAAAAAGGCAGGGACTTTCTGCGATTCAGGCATAACTCCCTTTTACACTAACGCTCCTCATGGCCTGATTCAAACATACCCATGTGTGTAATACTTCCCTATTGTGCCAGAATCAAGCGACATGTAATATATATAACGCCACTGAAAGTCAAAACAATTCTTCATTTCAGTTATACCAGCAGCTTCTCAACAGTGTCTGCGATTAAGGTGCAGTCAGGGTTGCCAGATTACACTGACAAAATCCCACCTGGGCAGTGCTGAAAACATTCCTGTAATTCTTGTCAGTTTAGAAAATAAACTAATAACCAGTTTTATATATATAAAAATATAAATATATATATATATATAAAAAAAAAAAATATATATATATATATATATATATATATATATATACACACACACACAATTGAATTGGGTGTGGTAGTGCAGGAAAAACGCAGGACAGTAGTCCTTTAGGAATAATGTTGAGAACCATTGGATTAAAGAGACTGCACTAATACACCCACTTCAACTGTATAAAAAAACACTGGTAATTAGTTTATTAGTTAAACCAGGTACACTGGGAGCTGAGAAAGAACTAAAATATGTTCCATGTTGAAAGTGATCCGTAAAGTTTTTGAGGTCCGCAGTCCATAGATCCAACCTGTTACGAGGTCAAACCTGTTACAAGTTCTAGAAAACAAGACATGAAGGGCCTACTGTTTAAAAGACTCCTTACATAAATACTTAACATGACAGAAAATGTCACTACATCAGCAATTATACACTGAATAAATAACTAGAAGTCCCCTCAATATTAGTCATCGATTACAACAGTGTTCATGATACAAGTCTCTTAAAAAATGTATTATATTATAGTATTAAAGATGACGTATTATAAAGTGCATGTTAATATTAACCATCACTGATCTACAAAAGGTCTATATCGTTCCTGTCATTTTTGTCACCTTCCACAAAAGAACCTTTCCTATTACTTGTGTGTGTTCATAGAACAATGATTAAAAAAATAATAATAATAAATAAATAAATCTTGAGCTTTTATCATTCTTGAAGAATAACCATGCCGCTGTTTAAACAAGAACAATCTGGTGCTTTCCTACAGTGCGCTTCATCTCCACAACGTGTACGAGTTTGTTTGATTCCTATATAAAACCCTGCCTTTACAAGAGACACCACACATTATCAGCGTATCGGGAGCAGCTCCAGCTCGCGTACGTCATTAATACTGAATGTGCTGACTCGTGAAATCTGAGAGCCAATTTGAGCAAAAGTAAACGCTCCGGGGTTTCATAAGTAACATCAAGGAAGAAAGACCGGTTTTTATCATTCATAAAAGAAATCGGTAAATGATAATATGTATTAGATAACAATATAACTAGGGATGTTACCAGGTGACTGAAATAAACACACTTCCTGATGCACACGAGAGAAATTCCTGCACCCATTAAAATGCTGACCTAAAGTCATTAACCTTTAGAAGAGAGATTATCTCAGGAGGAAGCCCGGCATCACGGATGGATTCCTACAGGGACACTGTGTGCAAGGAAGATCTGCCCTGATCGTAGACTGATTTAACATTTAACACAGGGCAAATTAAAAGAACATCAAGGCCTGATGATGATGATGATGATGGATGCCTGTAGCCTGTAAAATTCACTCATCACTAGCTTTCTACAGAAAATAGTAACTCAATGATCAAATAAGATGTAACACTGACAGAATCTCACTCTCTACCATGATCGAGTGAGCTAACGTTAGCAACCTCCGAGTCCCCCGCCCCCCCAGTGAGGACAAAAGCCCTTATGAATGGCGTTACGAACAGCTCAGTGGCGCTGTCTTAAACCTATACATGCTGAGCGCGGAGTGCACTACATAGGAAGCACGAGTCATTATCTTATCATCTTTGAAGTGCACTTGTCTAGAGAGAGCGGCGCGATTTGGAACACAACCACTGGTCGGTTCGTACAAGCTGTAAGCCGGGCGAGATTCATCTTTCCGCCAATATTAATATTATAATTAGGAGCAACACCGCATCATAATAATGATTATGATAAGAAAACCGCAATTTTAAGATCATATACTCAAACAGAAATGCAACGAAAATACTTTAGCTTCCTGCTAACGAGCTAACGCAAAGTAACAAGCACGTTCGCGGAAATGTTTAATAGCCTTAGCTGACATTTTTATTATTCACTCCGTCAGATTCTCACGCATTCACCGCTTATAAACACAGCTAAATACAGACATGTCACTCAGCTAGCTAACCGTTTAATGCTAGTCGTTAAACACAACCATGATTAGCTTGCTAGCTAGCAACCTAGCAACTAATCAGTTAGCAACGCTCTAATGACTTACTCACTCACACAGCCGCTGGAGCAGAGCTGTCGGCCGGGCGAACTGGTTGTTTTAACTGCCTTCTTGGGATTCGTCGTTTTCTTTACGTGGAAATAATCTTTAATCAAAACATATAAAACTACAGCCCGTGTCCTTCCAGGTAGCGGCTGCTTTTCCTCCTTTTCTTTACTGCTCTCTCCAAGTAACGTGAACTAGCTCTAACCAGACCGACTTCCGGTCAGCGAGCCTCACTGGAATTCAAAATAAAAGTCTCGTGGTGTAATAACAAGAGTAGGATTTATATAACCAGCCTCGACTTTAGCTATGAAAATATCAATCTATAACGATAGAATTCCCATCTGCTTAATAATTACATTAATCACCCCGTCAGATCATCACTCAATCACTGCTGATGAATCCAGCCAAATACAGGCTTGTCACTCACGAGCTTTTTCGCTAGCTAACCAGTGCTGCCCTTTTATCACGACCATGATTAGCCTATAATAATAATATTAATAATAATAATAATAATAATTATTATTATTATTATTATATCTGCCACCATTTTCTTTTTCTTCTTCTTCTTCCTCCTCCTTAAATTATTATTGTTATAACATTAATAAGTATTATTATTATTATTATTATTATTATTATTATACTCACTTTCTATTTTATTTTAGAAATATAAAAATGTTTAATATAACTACAATGTGCAACTATGTTATAATAACAATAATTATTATTATTATATTTTCACCACTGCTACCATTCTTCCTCTTTTGCATTAAACTATTAAATATTATTATTATTTTACTAATTTTCTATTTAGTTTTTATATCTAAAACCAAAATGTAATCATTAATTAATTATATAACAACTACATTTGCCTATACATTAAGAAGCGTTTCATTTTCTCGTTATTTTGACAGCAGCGCCCTCTGCAGGACATGTCAATCTGACAATATCGAGAACACAATCTAAAGTCACTCACTCTTCGTCTATACTGCTTTAACCTGTACACAAGCTCGCGGGGGCCTGGAGGCCATCTCAGGAGACTTGCCCTGAGCGGGGTGCCAACTGCCAATCCATCGCACACGCACACACTCTGTGAAATTTGGAAAACAGCAGTTTTAGTAATGAATAACCTGACAAAAATGTGGTAAATGTTTTCAAAAGGCATACTTAGTCAGGTGACTAGTAAAATCAGAGCATAAACGTGTGACAGGAGCTGAAATGAAAGAGATGCAAGCAAACAATAACAGATTCTACCACGAAAAGACATCATGTTGCACCAAACACTTTTGTAATCAAAATAGAATTCACACAGGACAGATGCGATCACAGGATGTTTATGCAAATTAATCTTCTGCAATATTTCTGGTTTTGTTTAAATTTTGCAAGTCATGCACATTTTGAAACAAATTAAAACTTTTATATGTCTGCATGGTATTTATTTTGTACCCTCACCATCATAAAAAAAAATTATGTGACTTATTATCATGTACACACGAAAACCATTGTTCAACATGTTGTGAAATTTTTTTATTAGTTATACTTCATTAAATATTATTGTTTTTGGTGTGTGTGTTTGTTGGTGGTGTCAGTCTTTTCCCTGGATATTAAGCAGTCTCATGGCTTGTGGGAAGAAACCGTAACACAAACTGACAATGAAGAAACGAATACACCAGCAAACTGCCAGACGACAGGAGGATACAGAAGTGCCACTGTGGGGTCATTCAACAAGCTGGTGGCTTTGTGGACACAATGTGTGTTGTAAATTTCTATCTTTGAGAGCAAATGTGCACACACTCACACTCTCAGTCATATATGACGGGCAATTTGGAAATGTCAGTCAGCCTAAAGTTCATGCCTTTGCACTGTGGAAAGAAACCAGAGTGCCTGAAGGAATCCCACCAAGAACAGGGACACAAGGCAAACTCCACACACACAGATCATGTAGCATAGGGGTCACTACCAGGCGAACTGTACAGACCCAGACCTATAATCAATAATTTGATGAGGCGCTTTATTTTTAACTAGCACAGCTTTTCCCGTCTTTACAGTATGTTTTAGGTACTGAGTTACTCACAGAAAAAATTGCAGGAAAATCTTTTTTTTTTTTTTTTTTTTAAAGTGTTTCAAAAGGTGTAGCTGCATCAGACAGACACAAACAAATGTAACTGATAGTTATTTTTTTGTTAACAAGCTAAACATTTGGTATATCCTGACCACTGCACACCAGAAACATCCCACAAGAGCTGTAGTTTTGGGATTGTTCTGACCCAGTCCTCTAGTCATCACAATTTGCTCCTTTGAACAATCACTCAAATCCTTAGACTTATCCGTTTACATCAACTTCAGGAAATAAAAGGTTCACTTACAGCCTAATATACTTCCAGCCACCACTGTAACAAGATATTGAAAATGTAGCTACTATAAGAATGGCCAAATTGTGATCACTAGACAGCTGTGTTCAGAGCAACTCCAAAAATGTAGCTCTTGTGGGACGTTCCTGGTCTATAGTAGTCAGGGGTCAGGACATACCAAGAGTGATCCAAGCAAGATAAACCAGCGAACAGGCGACAGGGTCATGTGTGGCCAAAACTCCCTGATGCTCATGGGGAGTGAAGGCTGGCCGGTTTAGTCTGATCCGCTAGTGTAGATCAAATTAATGAAACACTGGTTCCGATAGAGATATAGTGCATCACTGTTTTGGTGGCAAAAGGGGGACCTACTCATTAGAAGGCAGGTGGTCATAATGTTATGGCTGATCGGTGTAAGCACAAAAAAACATTAAGAAGATCAAAAGTACACAATGATACCATTAAATATATATTATACAGTATATAAATCGTTTTAAAAAACGTTATACAGGGATGAAATGATGTTCTAAAATAAAAGGAAACATTAAGTACCGATTTCCACATAGACCTCCAGAGGGCGCTGTTACACACTATAACGCTTTGGGAGGAGGATTGGGGGGGGGGGGGTGTTGCCTGTTGCTAATGAGCAGTCGGGAGTATTATTCTGCATTTTGGCTGTTTATCTAAGATCTGTAAGCCTGGCTGCTGATTCACTCCGGGATCGCGGAGACAGACAGACAGACAGACAGAGAGAGAGAGGAAAGCGGAGAGGAAAGCAGAGCTCGCGCGGAGGATGTAGCGCTTGTTTTGTTTTTATATCTTTTCTGTTTCCCCCCTATAAAAACTCCGAGTGGTTAATTCCTGTAATTGGATCAATGGCTATAATGCTGAGCCACGTCGTGTAATTACCCCACAGGAGAGCGCGGTGAAGACTACAGGTCTTAATCTGAGGCTTTTTTTCCTTTCTTGTGTGTTTGTTTGTTTTTCCGTTGACTCTTTCTTTCTGTTTTTCCTCGTGCTGCGCGCGTGAGGCTGGCGCGCGCGCGCCGCGGATGATCCGGTCTCCTGGTTGTTGTTTTTTTTTTTCGCCGTCCTGGATCTCATTTCCCGTTTAGTTTGGTTACCATGGCAGAAAGGCAAGGCCCCTGAGCGCACAACTCTCATTGGGGTATCTTTTATTTTTGTTTGCAAATTGTAGTATTAGTTTTTTTGTTTGTTTGTTTGTTTTAACTTCTAAATTCATATTTTATATGCATTTGATGCAGACTATAATAATACATATCAGTAAGAAAGAAATCCGAATTTCCTCCTCATCCTGCTCGATTTCACAACTCGTGGAGATCTGCGTTTCCCTGCCTGGGAACTTCCAAGTAAGTCTTGTTGTTTTTTCTTTTACAGTTCAGTGTTTTAGCGTCAAACTGGAAGCGCAGGCATTTGATCGTTGTTTGTTTACATTCTCACAACTGCGGGTTTAATCCATCATCTCATCTGCAGTTTTCACGCGCATTTCATGGTAATGGCGCAGCTTATGTTTGCACGACACATTCGCGCGCGGGCGCACGCACACACACACGCGCGCGCGCGCGCATACTACAGTATCTTGTTTTATCTCCCGACTTATTTTCCATTATCGGGTTTTTCTTCTCCATGAGTCAGGCTGAACACGTGTTGTAGACAAAAAAAAAAATACCCGCGTTAACGGGTTGCACAACATATCGTATCGCGATACTGATTCTTGCAGTCTTGTATCTCACTCACTCATCAATCATAGAGGGGAGGGGGGGGATGCTGGAGCCTATCCCAGGAGATTTAGGGCACGGGGCAGGGTACACCCTGGACGGGGTGCCAATCCATCACAGGGCGCACATGCACACACTCACTTGCTCATTCACACACTACGGGCAATCTGCATGTCTTTGGACCTCAAACTTGGTACGCACAAACCCGAGGTCGGGAATCAAACCCGGACCCTGGAGGTGCGCGGCGACAGTGCTAACCACTAAGCCACCATGCCACCTTTTCCTAAATCGCTATACAGTATTTCTTATCAAAACTGTTTGAGGATTTATCTATCACCGTGCAGAGAAGACCTCTGGTAATATTAAGCAGTGCATCTGCAATACGATATACCAGTTGTGCAGCACTATTGTTGTTTATTCAGACTGACTGAGACTGGACACTGCCTGGTCAAGGTCGCCATTTCGGAAGGGTCAGCCTATTGGGCTGCATCAAGCAAACAAAACAACTAGGAGATTTGAAATAGCTGGAATTGGGTTAAAAACCCTTCACATTATCAGAACCTGGAAGGATAATGCTGAACCGACTACTTTTTGGAATGAAGTTGCATGGTAAAAAACAGGGTTATGTTCAGTAGTAAAAGTAAAAGCATTTCTGTACGCACAGAACGTAATGAGAACTCAAAAATTGGAAATAAACAGCTGTGTGGCCATAAGAAAACCACTTGTTAGTGAGTCTAATTGGAGGAAAAGCTTTAAAAATTCATTAAAAAGCATAAAGATTAGTATTTGGAGCAATGGAAAAAGGTCTTGTGGTCTGATGAGTTTAGATTGATCCTATTCCAGAGCTATGGGTGCATCAGGGGAAGAAGGGAAGCGAATGAAATGATGTACCCATCATGCATTGTGGCATAACCGCTGGAGGTAGTGTTCTGATCTGGGCTTGCTTCCGTTGGTCAGGTCTAGGCTCAGCAACATTGTGTGGCAATAAAATGAAGTGTGTAAGTTTCTAAGTTGTACAAATTTAAACCCAGTTTTGCTTACACCGAGAAAACGTGCACATTGTAAAAACAACCAATTAGCCATAAGTTAAAACTGGAGCCTTGGAATGCGCAATCATTGCAACCAAATCTAAATAAGTATTCCATGACTGAGACAAAGTCCTGGCAGTATCTATGGCGCTCATCTAAACTACACCATCAAAGGTTAAGGATGACTCAAAATTGCGACAGATATGGTAGAAGCAGTGGCTAAGCCCAAATGAAACATGCAAATTCTAGAGAACTATTTTTCTTTTATTGAAACTCTGTGGCTATGCACTATGGCCTAGCACCTCCTGGGTCAGGGTTCGATTCCCTCGGGTCTGTGTGTGTGGAAGTCAGGGTAAAGTCTGAAAAACAGAAGTTATTTTGACTCTGTGTCAGGCAGCCGTCAGGGTCTTTTCCTTAAAAAAAAAAAAAGTTTAAATAAATAAATAAAATCAATGATGTTAGGCATAGTACGAAGGTCAGCTTCCAACTACTAGCTGAGTAGCTGCCCCTTTTGTGAACTGTATATTGGCGAGTTGTAAATCAACTCAGTTTATGTCCCAGGCGTCTCAAGGTCAATGCATGTTTTTCATATTTTGTTTATCTTGTGTGTTACAAGATAGCAGGACAAAATATGTGGCCTAGGAACGAGCAAAAGAAAACAACTGGACATTTTTCAGGGTTTTGAAGATAGTAAGTGATCCGTTGACCTGCTTTGTAATGCATGCTGATTCAATCTCTCTTTCTCACTCAGTCACTCGCTGAGGACTTATACCGTATGTGCATGCGTTGCACCTAGACGTTAAAGGTATGCAATTAAGGCGGTTCTTGTGCGTACTATGAAATATAATCTTACGGGCACGCCTGATGAGGAAGCCTTTTTGATAGAGACTTTTCTGTAATTCTCCCTGGATAGGGAGGATCAGTAAATGCTGTAAATATAATTTAAAAAAAACAAGCAAACGTTATGAAATAGTGTGAGCAATATGAATGATTTTGATAAACGTCCAGACTTTTCACAAATACTTTTTTTTTTCACTTGTATGAACGATGTACAAATAAATCCCGTTGTAGCCAGTTACTCAAGTACTTAACTGAAGCTCAATGTGAAATGTGTGTTTGTGTTAGTCTGTTAGTCTAAGGACCTGGGATCTTTGACCTGGCATGTAATTGAGGCGAGAACACACCTAGACCTGCTGCTAAACACAACTGGGGCTGGGTCGGGGCTTATAAGTAGTTTCAGCTATAAGACAAAACACAGGCTTATTATAACGTTAATGAACTTGTACGCTCATGTTCTTGTTTTTATAGTATTGGCTTATTCACAGTGACGAGTATATCAGACTCCACCTAATCTGAAACACTATGGTATCTACGGTTATCTATAAGGTGTCCTTTATTTACGGAAGGAGTCTCCAGTGCCAGCACTTTGTACCAAAATAAAGATGTTTCTTAAGGTTTTCCTCCATGGAAAAGTCGTCTTCTTGGAAAAGTACTTCTTAGTAACAAGCTGTGTCTTTTCTTTTATGTTAAATAAGTGCAAGATAAATAAATATTAGGAATAGATGAAGTATGAAGTATGACCTTTTTTATTGATTCTGCATCTACTGCAAGATTTAATAAATGTTTTACAACATTAATCACCTTCAGGGTGGATTATTTTCCTATAACGGAACTCCGTCAGGTTTTTATTCGTTATTTACGCTCCAAGCGTTGTCGTTTGCATGTCTCGGAATCATTTGTATAAAACGATCTTGCACGGAAGCAGGTTCTTTGCAAAACTTGCAAGGAAAGCTGTAAGTGATCCAAACCTCCTGAAGTTTATGGAAACTTCAAAACGGTATTTAAACTGGATAATCCGGTTGAATAGGGACAAAATGAAAAACATGTCATTGGCATGCAAAAGTTTGAACTCCCCTCGGTCAAAATGTAAATGTTTAACTAGTAGAGATGTAAAGTAGAGTAGGAAATTTACTAAAGTTAATGTACTAAAAATTTAGTTTAGTTTTAGTTCCACCTTTACATCTTCAAAAAAAAAAAAAAGAATAAATCGGGTAAGAAGCAAACGTTTTGCCATGGTCAGTACTAGTAACGCCCATTTGGGCAAGTATTTTGTCATGTAAACACTAAGATTTCACTTCTTTTTTTGAGGAATTTTTGCCCATTCTTTCTTGCAAAACCCTCCAAATTCTGTTAGAATTTAATTAGATAAAATTTTATTTGTATTGGACTTTTAACAGTGGTCATTGTTGCAAAGCAGCTTCATGGAATCAAAAGGAAATTATGGAAATGTGTATGAAATATGAGTAAACGTATGAATTAAAATGATCAGATTGTCCCTGATGAGCAAGCCGAGGGTGATGATGGCAAAGAAAAACTCCCTGAGATGGTAATAGAAAGAAAGACTCAACAAGGAACCCATCCGCAATAAGGTGATGAGAACTCATGGGCTATTTTGGGGTTTGTTTTATTTTAATGCTGTTTAGGTCAGGGGACTGTGAGGGCCCGGTCGAAACCTTTCCCTTGCACATCTTGTATTTCATTGTGGATTTTGATGTACGTTTAGGATTATTATCCCGTTTTAGAGGCCATGCTCATTTCATCTTCACTTCTCTTTTTTTTTTTTTTTTTTTAAATGCACTTGGTGTGATGTTTGCTTCAAAAATGTACTCCTATATTATTGATCTGATTTTTTTTTTTTTTTCCTCTACCGGTGAAACATTCTCTGTGCCACAGGCTCGAAGCAAGACTGATCCACCCCCTCGCTTAACTGCTGGAGTGGTGGTGTTTTCAGATTCCTTTTAATTCTGTGTCCTTTATTAATACATCAGGTTTGCATAGATGTTCATTTGCAAACTTTGGATGACTTCTGAGTTTTGTAGTCAGAATCCATGAAAAAGGGTTGATTTAAAAAAAAAATATATATATATATATATATATATATATATTATATATTTTTTTTTTCAGCTCAAATTAGTGCAGATGTTGCCACACAGCTGAACATTGCACCACCACTGCAAAGTCTAATTCTAGTCTAATACTAATTCTTCCTGAAGCTCAGACAGGGACCTCCACTGTTCCTGTCAACTGTCGGTTCTTGAGTTACAAATTGAGGAAGTGGCTACCTGAAATCATTTTTCTTTCTTCTAATAGATTTCTCCTGCTTTGTGGGCATTGATTGGCCGCCAATGGCTGTTGGCTGATACTTATATAAGGTTTGAGGAGTCTGAGCATTTATAAAACTTTAAAATGTGCATCGTCTGGATTTTTTTCTTGATGATGATTGTGATCAAGCTAATGATGTAATTTTCATCTGAGGCCATGGTAAACGTTATGAAGGAGGTCTTGGGGAGCCAAAACTTTTGCATGGTTCTCTATTGCTTAACATGTTGAAAACGGAGTTTTAAACTCTATGCCTTTTGGATACAATTTCAGCTTTTACTCACTGTACTATCAGAAAAACAGAATAGAAATTTTGACCAGGGGTGTCCAAACTTATTGATATGCGATGGACGAGTTTGATATCGGTAGCTTTTACCAAATGGCCATTGTTTATTTTTTATATTTTATTTTTGCACATTACAAAATAAAACAAACACCACACCCTAGATCACTCCGCCCCAACAAAAAACACCAGCAAAAACACTCCCAACCCTGAGAAAGAAAGAAAAACATGTTAATCCACAACGAATGCACCAAATAAAAACTATTACGTACTACAGAACACAAAAAACATTGCCATAATCACAACGAGAGCAGAGCTAGTGTGAACAAATGACTGTCTGAAAGAGAAATCTAAAAAAGGTCCCCCACATTTTGTTGAACTTTTTCAACAAAATGCATTAATGTACCGAGATGCAAAGAAGAAAGCATCTCATTTAGTCGTATCTGAAAAGATGCATAAAGTGATGATTTCCACTCTCTCTCAAACTGATCGTTGTAGCCACTGTCATTCCAATCACAAGAGACAAGTACATATGGTGATGTAATTCAATGTTTGCATCAGAGTAACCAAGCAAAGCGAGCTTACACTCTGGAGAGATCTGTTTCATAAACATTTGAATGCCAATAAAAATATCCTTCCATCTCCATCCACCTAGGAACCTTTGTAGTCCAACTAGGGACTGTGTAGGCCAGGCTAATTGGCGTTCACACTACGGGCAATTTGGGAACGGCAGTTAGCCTAATCTGCATGTCTCTGGACCGTGGGAGGAACCCGGAGTACCTGGAGGGAACCCACCAAGCATGGGGAGAACATGCAAACTCCATGCACACAGACACCATGGTGAGAATCGAACCTGGATCATGGAGCTGCAAGGCGACAGTGCTAACCACTAGGCCACCATGCCGCAACCAACTAAATATATCTGTATAACAATAATATACTGTAAATATATAAAGCCAATTACCTTCAGACAAAACCAGAAAGTATGAGCAAGAGTACATTCTTAGCACCATCTGTCACAAATGGATGAGATGTTGGGGTACATTTTATTAAGCTTAGTTTTAGAATGATGCATTGACCTAGCAAGCCCTCCTCCCATTGTCGATCAGAAATCATGTTGCCCATATCCTTCTCCCGTGAAGTTTTTATATGTTTAGAAGAAACCATGGAGCTCTGGGTAAATAATGAAACAAGTTGAGTAACTAAATGTCTGGAATCAGTGAGACTGTATGGCCATTGTTGAAGGGAATGACTGAGGGGAAACTTTAATCCCATGAGCCTGTGATGTTGTAATGTGGGTGGCACCTGGTGATTTTTTGGTGAGTTCACCTGTGAAGTTCAAGCACAGTTCTGACTTAATGATGGATACATTTAATAACAGTAGGTTGGATTAAGGAACAGAAATTTCCACTCATTTACAATATTGGTCTCCTCTAATGTAGCAAGCACAACAAATCCAATCCATTTACTGAGAAACAAGCATGTATGTCATTAAAATCATGTTGAACTCTGTTACTTAATTTTTTTTAATCTCATTTTCCTTCCTGGGAGAAGAAAAACACTTAATTCAAATCCACATTATAGCTAATTCTATCTGAAATTCTATCTATGTAAAATTAAAGATGCAAGAACTTCGAATTACATGTTAAATAATTAAGTTCAGATGTATTATGGAAATGGATTTCATTTTGTATGTGTATCTCGGAATGTGAGAATAGACAGCATAGTTTGTAGCACAAAACAGGCTGTCGGGCTGAACTCATAGCTACTGAAACCCAGTACTGCAGAGCGTCTAAATAGACAGCGCACACACAACAGGTCGATTCCCAGCCGGTGCCCAAACCCCTGCCACTGGATACAGTGCCGGTCCTAAGCCCGGGTAAAATGGGAGGGTTGCATCAGGAAGGGCATCCAGCGTAAAACCTGTGCCAAGCTTTTATGTGCGGACCAAGTGTCCGCTGTGGCGACACCTTGCCGGGAGCATCCGAAAGACCACAACAACATCTGTTTAATGCAAAATAAATCCTGACCTTGGGCTGTACCTGATTAAATTCTTTATAGCTGCTCCCTGCTACTTTTGTACAGTACTGTGCAAAAAATCTTGAGCCTCCTTATTATTCATATTAAATTAAATGTTGTGGATAAAATTAATGTGAACAAACGTTCTAATGTGACAGGCTGCAAAGTCCGTAAAGATACAATTTAAAAATTGGTTGGTTATGTAACAATCTCGGCAGCGACCTTATTTCCCCTCCTGTCTATTCCAACCATTCAGGTTCGACAATATACTAACCGGCCAGAATATCTGTCATCTGCACCCGTTTCTCACTGGTTTATGACTTTAGTTAGAATTTCTTTCTTTATTTTTGAACGATTCATAGGAAACTTTGTGACTTAAACACAATACATTTCTCTGAAACTGTTCAGCCAAAAAATGAGAGGCAAAAAAATAAGGGGTAAAGTCCTAATCCTCAAGACTACCTTAAAATACAAGAAAGTCTAGCTCTTTGGAAGCAGAGCGTTTATATGAAGTATTAAGGAATATAATGTAACTTAAGACTTTTGCACAGTACTGTACGTTTTAAGTTTGTTTGCTTAAACAGCAACTTTTAGAAATTCTTAATTTCAGATTATTACGTAATATGAATTATGTAATGTTCCTTCTTCAGCCTATATACTGTAGATCAAGTTTGCTAGTTATATGATTTACATCAGGACCATTTTCTTGTTACATAACATATACAGTATACACAAGGTCACCTTCACCAGGCAAAGATGACAACTAAGGAGAAGAACTGGAATTACTGGAATTGGGTTAAGAACCGTCCATGCATTATTAAAACCTGGAAGGATGGTGCTGTACCGTCAACTTCACATGAGAAAAGTCATCTGCATTGTTAAAAAGTTGACTGCAGCAATCACAGCCATGTTTAATAAAGAGATTTAAGAGCATTTTCACACACACAGCGTGATAAGAGTTCACAGGATTGGAACTAAACAGCTGTGTCGCCACTTGTTCGTGAGACTAATCGAAAAGGCTTTAGATTGCTAGGGAGCATAAGATTGGAATTTGGAGCAATGGACCGAGTCCAGATTTGGCCTATTCCAGAGCATTCAGTCTGTCAAGGTAAAAAGGGAAGCGCATGAAGCAGTCAAAGTAAATATTAGTGTGTGTGACCATTTTTTCTTTCTTTTTTTGCCAAGTATTGTGTAATAGTGTACGCTTATTTCATTCATTCTCTACATTTCCCAGGAGGTTTTCTATTCTAGCTCACATCAACCTTTTTTCATTAATGCAAGTGATGTGGAACTGATTCGGATTATTCAGTGGAGATCTAAAGCATTCTGGAACAAGATGAAGGACGAGGAACAGAGCTGAACCGAGATAAGGATTAAAGTAGATCATGCAAACGTGGGAAAAGCAGTTTTTTAAAAAAGCAACGTGTGTCGAAATATTTAGGTTTGCTAACCTACAGTTGTATTGTGAAGAATTTTTTTTTTTTTTGTAGACATAAATTTTATAGAACAGTTTCGATCTCTGGCGGTGGCTTAGTGGTTGGCTCTATCGTCTTGCACCTTCAGGGTCCGGGTCCGATTCCTGCCTCGGGTCCGTGTGCATGGTTTCCAGGAATGTGCCCCTGCATACAGTTACAGGATAAAGCGTTATAGACGTGCAGTGAGTGAGTGAGAGTTTCGGGTCTAAAAGCTGATTGGCTGAGTTTAAAGCTGTTGTAAAATCCTCAGTCCTGTCAGAGCATCTACAGCTTATTAGTTATTTATACTTTTTCCTTTCTTTCTTTTTTTTTTTTCTTTTTTTAATTCTGTAAAGCTGCTTCGCGGGAATGGCCGTTGTTAAAAACCCTATATGAATAAAACTGTAGGGCTGTAGCTATCGAATATTTTAGTAATCGAGTATTCTACCAAAAAGTTTATCGAGTAATCGGATAAAATGTACTTTTGCTTAATTAAACAGCAATGTAAAATATATAAGAGAAACAAAGATTA
>JAQMYL010000007.1:22375801-22387304 GCA_030014365.1 Clarias pachynema | reverse complement strand
TCTATGTCCAATCCACGGAGGCCCCATATTGCGGCACCCAAAGGGACTACTGGTGTCACACCATAGCATCCTCAGAGGTCTTGCGGTGCCAGAGCCACCCCGGCTGTACGAAGGAAATGTACACAGTTGCAATGGAATTGACCGCGTCTGTTAGTCAAACATAGTGTTACTTTCATACAACCGCCAAACTGCTATATAATCCATCTGATGTATTAAGCTGATATTTTTGGATTTCACCAGTAAACGAACAGTTGATTAAGTGGACATTCATAAGGATACATATTTGACCTGATTTTAGCACACGTCTGTGAGCTAGCATAGTTGGCTTCTATCTCTTGGTGAGCATAATAATCAATAAGATTGATTCCTGTCTAGCATTTGCTTAGAATGTTGTAAGAAACCTTAATTCCTTGCCAGGTTACACAGCAAGACCGTCACTAAGCTGGCACCACTGTATATACTTTTTAGGTTTATTCTTACTGTATTTTGTCAATTCAGTACAGGAAATCCTTCTATTGTGCTACAAAGTTTTAATATAGGGCAGTCCTATACTGATGTCAGTTGTATATCCTTCAAACTTTGACATCATGTGAACATGTAAAGAAATCAGCCAAGAGCTCCCTAAATCTGGTTCATGGGAACAATTTCTAAATGCCTGAAAGTACCATATTTATCTGTACGAAGGACCACACAGTCATCGTACTGCTCAGGAAGACGAGATATATACACTTTGGTACAAGAAGTCAATCCCAGACCAACAACAAAGGACCTTGTGAAGACACTGGAGGCAATGGGTACAAAGGTATCTATAACCACAGAAAAACTTACTGTACGATATTGATGTACCATAACTTGAAAGGCTGCTCAGTGAGAAAGAAGCCATTGCTCCAAAACTACAATTTGTAGCTGCTCATGGGGACAAAGATCTAGAGATCTTTTTGGAGATGTGTCCTCTGGTCGTCCTCTGATGTCAAAATGTTGGCCGTAAGGTCCATCGTTGTCTGGAGGAAAAAGGTGGAGGCTTGCAAGCCGAAGAACATTATCCTAACAGTGAAGCACAGGGGTGGCGGCATTATGATATGGGGATGCTTTGCTCCAGGAGGGACTGGGGCACTTCACAAAATAGGTGGCATCATGAGGAAGCTAAATCTCAGGACATTGGCATGGAAGTTAAACCTTGGTTGCAAATGGTTCTTCCAAATGGATAATGACCCCAAGCAAAATGGCTTGACAATAAAGTTGAGGTATTGGAGTGGCTGTGATCTCAATCCAGTAGAAAATCTGTGGGCAGAATAAAAAAAATAAGTGTGTCTGAGCAGGAAAGCCTACAAACCTTACTCCATTACACCAGTTCTATCAGGAGGATTGAGCTAACTCCAGCAACCTTTTGTAAGAAGCTTGTGGAAGGCGACCCGAGACGTTCGATCCAAGTTAAACAATTTGAACGGAATATTTCCAAATACTAAAGAAGTGTATGTAAGCTTCTGACCCACTGCGAATGTGATGCAAGATAGAAGTGCTAAAATAGATCTTTCTCAACTATTATTTCTACATTTGCAAAAAAATTGCATTATTAAAATGATGGGTAGTGATCCTAACTGACCTAAGACAGGCAATGTTTACTAGGATTAAATGTCAGGAATTGTGAAAAAGTGTTTGGCTAAGGGTTATGCAAAGTCCAAACTTCAACTGCATTAGCATTATTCAACCAGATTCAAAAAACATGTGAAGAACATTTAGCAAGCATTCAGACAACGCCTTTCCCCTGTCACTATCTGTTTTCTGTTCACTGATTGTGGACAAAGTTTTCAACCAGTAATTAGCGTGCCTCAGGGTGAGCGCATAAGCTACGCCTTTTTTAAATTTTATTTTATTGTGGACAATAACGACGACGTTGCTTGTAAGCATGAATTCAAGCATAACATTGAGTTTAATTTAGAGCTGAGTCTAAAATGCCTTTAACGTTTTTGTGTCAAGTGTGTATGCTTTCATTTGGCTGCTTGAATGCTTTCGCAGATCCACATAATGAGTGACTTTTCTCTAGGTGTTGTTCGTGTCGAGTCCAAAAGGAAGTGATGTTTGAAATACAATAAGCTTTAATGCTCCCTCCTTAGATTTCATTTCACCTCCTGAAATTCCCATTCATGCTCATGATGTGGCCTTTAGGCTGGCTGATTCTTGATGAAACACTTTTTTCTGGCTCAGAAAGGAAGGAATAAAATGTAATTTCTTATATTTCTATAGAATGTGGCGTCTATTTTCTCAAAAGATTGCGTCGGCATTTTTAATTATTGCATACTGGCGCATTCTGAGCAAATACAACCACTACTTGGCAAAACACTCAAATCGTTCAAAAGTACTTCATGTTCTATCAAGGTCATAAGAAAAGCAGAAATATTAAATGCTTGTTAAATAATTGATTGTTTTTCTGCCAAGACGATGTCATAAGCCACTCGTGGGTGAAAATCATTATCGATGAACACGCTCTATGCATAATGTGTCATTGATGAGTTTTGATTGAGGTGGCTCATGCAGCCATGACTCACTTGCATTATTCAGTCATTTCATATGTATAGTCAGCGTCATTCATGTTTGGTTCCAATTCGTACCCTCTCACTATGGTATGAGGTTGTGTAGAATTTATTCCAAAAAATTTGACGTTCTTCTTTGTAATATACCACGGCACCTTCTCAGTTGCTAGAACTTCTGCTTTTAGAAGCAACCCATTAGCATCCTTCCAGATCTCTTGTTCTTTTGAATTACAGTGAAAACACATTTTTGTTTTTTGGTTTGCTCAGGGTTTTTGTGCAGCAAGTCTCTTAAAGCATTCACGCAATGCTTTCTGCTTCTTCCTGATACGTCCTCCAGTTTTGGGGTTTTGTGATCGAAAGTCCCTTCCATACTTTTTTTATTTTTTGTTTTATCTCCCCATTGAGTTCATTGGGGTTCTTCGAATGCATCTGAGCGCAGCTGTTTAAATCAGTCGCTAATATCCGAAGGAGATTAATCCCATAATGGTGTGTGCTGTATTCTCTCGCTAGTTCTGTTATATCTCAGGGGCTTTGGTTATTTCCGGAGTCCAGCATGACACAGCTGCTGCCCCCAGTATTCAGTCTGTCAGAGATGCTCCATGTGTGTGTGTGGGTGGGTGGAACAATCTCTTCCAAGGCTCTGTACACACATTCTTTCATAACCTGAGCCTCATAGCTGGTCTTATAATCTAAGGTTGTTTAAGCTTTCAATTATCATGCACGGCTTAAGCAGGACTCTCGTGTATGTTCCTTTTTCAGCACGGCTATGGGAAATGCCTCCATTAGGAGTGGCCTTTCCATTGCCCCCTCCCCCGTCATGTGCGCAGGAAGTTTAGTGGAAGTAATCTGAACTTCTTTTCTCCTTAAGAAAACAAGTTACGTACACATTAGCAGTAATATTATCCTCCTCCGAGGACTTGGACTGATATCATATTCAGAGGTGCAAAAAAAAAAAAAAACAGGTGTGGTGGTTTTGTGCTGGAGCTCGTATCGTCCATTGCAGGAGGTCATGTCTTTGTTCAAGAAATGCTTCAGAAGCATTAGTTAGTTATGTCTTACTGAAATTTGGCAAATTAGTACGACTAATTAAGAAATGCCAAAAAGTTTGGTATTGTATGTATACTAAGCAGGTTTGGCAGAGCGCCGTTTCCTGCTATTCTACCGGAAACTCTCGTAAAGACTCTCAGAACCCCTTAAGGCTGTAAATTTTCCATTAACACTGTTTGTGTTTGGCATGGATTGGAAGCAGATGCTCTTGATGAATCTTTGCCTTTCTTCTTCCTTGCCGTGTCGGTCTAGAGAAGTAAGCCTGAGTGACCTTGGTTTCAACAATAAGAACAGCTAGAGATCCCAGAACCGGCCCCTGAGGATTTACAGGAAAGGGTCATCAGGTTCAAGTTTTTTATTTGGTTTTTGTTGTCAAGTCTCAGTTTGATCAGAATCCAGACCTGTTCTATTGACGAATGGTTCCTGAGGTGTTCTTGCCAACAGTTGGTGTTTTAATAAACACAGGTTATTTCAGGACATGAGCGATGCTACATACGGGAGTTTCCTTTGGCTCAGTGGTTGATGGAAGTGTGTCAGATGGGGATATGAGCGGGTATTACTGTTGAGTAGTCGAGCTTCTGGGGTGGAGGGGCGACAAGCTGGTAGACAGGGTACCGTTATCTTTAGCCACACTGCCGCGCCCAAGCTGAGGCAGAGCCTGTTCACATTAGGACAAGACAAATTTCTGCTTATTGGTGAGTCTGCGCTATTATCTGTTCTATTACAAGATTTTCTCCATTTCCAAACATTGCTACTTTTTCAATGTTCAATCTGTGGTGTATTGCGTCATGAACGATATTAGGAATGGGCATAGAGCTGACGTGTCTAATCCTCCTACGGTTGGGGAGGGAAAAAAAAAAAAACCTGTATCCACGCCAGCTGTTTGCGCGTAAAACTGGAAACCTCTGGTGTAATGCGTTACAGTAGTTGTAGAGACCATTGAACCTTCATGTAGGTCTGTGCTGTTGCATGTGGTGTAGGGCAGTGTGCCAAGGTAGTGGCTGGTTGAACAAGTTTTTGTTGCAAAATAAACATTATTTCAGTCCTTGCGATTTCTTTTAGCCTTCTTCGTCTTTAGCGCATGCGTAGTATCACATTATTGTTGTTGTGTCTCATGTCTTCAGTTTGACAGAAAGCCGCAATCATTCCGTGCTGCAAGGGTGACCCTAAAATGTCTTCCGACGGGGACCTGCAAGACGTTGGGAGCTATGGAAGCTTTTGGGAGGTAAGAAGCCATTTTCCAGAAACTTTACCCCATCCACACAAACATAGTCCGTTTGGGGTAACACACTGCACTAATGGGTCCTAGTCTGTTTTGACAGCTTGATGTGTAGAATTGTGAGACAAAGATGCAAAAAAAGTAATTTATGACCTCCCTAAGAGGTGATCTGCTTCACTGCCCCTCCTCCACCTCCGGTGCAAAAACACTCAGTCAAGTCTGCACTCGTCTGGAAGGAACTGCCTCTGAGGCTCAGCTCGGTAAAGCCACTGCATAGCAGAGATGGCTGCTGCCAAGTGCTTGTGGGGATGGGAATGAAAAACAATTCTGCACCTCGTTTGGAAACTCATCAGAATAAAAGCTCTAGCACATTTTGTATGATGAATAAGGAGCTTAGTTATTAGGAGCTGTTTGTCTTGGATCGGTCTGAACAATCCCCTGAACAGTTGGTTAATAATGACACGCATTGTTAATACATTGTAAAAAAAACTCGCACACGATAAGATATTCAATCACCTTTAGCTTTGATTACAGCACACAATGTGGTGGCCGGTTCACGTGTGAAAATGATTCCCCATGCAGCACTCTTTCGCAATCTGAGTCCTGGAATATGCCTGTGCGTCAGGGAAGGAAAAACTCCCTAGATGTGATACCCTGGTCATTCAGTACATTCAGGTCGTCAGCTGACTCCATTTTGTAGCATTGCTGAGCCCCTAGACCTGACCAATTGACGCAACCGCAGATCAAAACGAGCATCTCCAGGGGCTTGTACAGTTGCCACTATGCATGTTGGGTACATCGCTTCATGCACTTCCCTTCTTACCTCTGGAATAGGCTCAATCTGGACTCATCAGACCATATGACCTTTTCCATTGCTCTAAAATCCAATCTTTATGCCTCCTAGCAAACTGAAGCTTTTCCCCCCCCATAAAACTAGTTTTCTTATGGCCATACAGCTGTTTAATCCCAAAATTGTGAGTTCTCATCACATTGTGTGTATATAGAAATGAAAAAAGTGTTTTACTGTTTTTACTGTTTTTTACCTTCATGTTTAAGTGTTTATGCGATCTCTATTCATGATTTCTGATCACATATCTTCCACAAATTTAATGGTTTAGCACTATCCTTAAAGATTTTAATAATGTTTTAGGGTTCTTAACCCAGTTCCAGTCATTTCAAATCTTCTTACTTGTTTTCTTTGCTTGGTACAGCCCAATAATTTGACCCTTATGTACACTGATACATTTTATAATGACTTATTAATATAATTAGATATGAATGTGAATCGTTAATATCACAAACTACGGTTCTTATTCTATACTGTGTCCGTTGCTCAGCCGGGGAACTACAAGAGGACAGTGAAGCGTGTTGACGACGGCTACAAACTCTGCAACGAGCTGGTCAGCTGCTTCCAGGAGCGTGCCAAGATCGAGAAGGCCTATTCCCAGCAGCTGAATGACTGGGCTAAAAGATGGAGGGGTGTTGTAGAGAAAGGTGATCCTAACTTTAGTGTGAGGCCACAGAGGCTCTCCCTGTCCTCTGAAAATAACCTGTTACCCAAACAGATTTTTGTTGGTTGGCATGGCCACTGTATTTTTCACTTGTTGATTTACCAGATTTAGTTACCAGGCATGCAGATGCATCACACCTGCTTGATCGCCAAGATAGCCAAGTCTTTCTTTAGCAGTGTTAAGAATTGTATACATACAGTATGTTAATGTGGCATTTGTGTTTCATTTGTGCATTGCAATAAATGTACTCCTGGAAATGTAAGCCTGGGTTACCAGCCTGTTCAGGCCTCCCATGTGACCTTTTTAAAGAAGCAGTAAATCATATCTAGAACACCCATCAAGGAACATACTCATCCTACTCCACTTCTGTAGCACTCCTCTCACCCGTATAGGGGTTTTATTTTTATTTTTTTTAATGGAAATTGCCACATTCCAGACACGTTTGGTTAGAGATTCGAAAGTAGATTTGAGTTGTTGGAGTGCGATAAGAGAATGTAGCATGCCATGAGATGTCCTACTTTGTTCTGTAAGCACTTTATTGCAAACCACAAATCATATCATTGGTGGAATTATGGTAATGTCCCTTCTAGATATGATTTGAGCGAATTGAAAGGTACGGAAATTGCTTTTCAGAGCCAGATAACCTTGACTTTTGCTTAAAAAAAAGCAAAAAATGTAATATTTTCATAGTTTTAACATGAAAAATGAACAAGAGTTTCCTTTTCTAGGCTCACAATATGGCACCCTGGAGAAGGCTTGGCACGCGTTTATGAACGCAGCCGACAAGCTAAGCGAGATCCACATGGAGCTGAAAGAAAAGCTGGTTACGGAGGACAGCGAGAAGATCCGAATCTGGCAGAAGGATGCCTACCACAAGCAAATGATAGGAGGCTTCAAGGAGACCAAAGACGCAGATGAAGGATTCCGAAAGGCCCAAAAACCCTGGGTCCGCAAACTTAAGGATGTGAGTTATAGCGTGTTAGATCGCAGCTCAGAAACCGTTCTCTGCAAAGTGAATAATGAGCTGACGAGTGTTCTGTTACCTTTTGGTAGGTAGAGGCCTCTAAAAAGAGTTACCACCAGGCGCGTAAGGAGGAGCGAACAGCAATGACGCGCGAGACACACGCCAAAGCCGACCCGACCAAGTCCCCGGAGGAGGTGCGCAAGTTCACGGATCGGGTGGAGCTATGCACCCAGGTGGCTGAGAAGGTAACCAGTGTTAGCTCATGGATTGTGCTATGTTTATCCATGGCTCCTCTAGGGATCATGAACAGCACTTGAGAGCTCATCACACTTATGCCACGTCATGAAGTCAATAATGTCCTGTCAATTATGTCTGTATCCTGAAGTCCCAGGATGTCATACTGTATGGTGTCCATGGTGAACCTGACGAGTCCTTAAGTGAACTAATCACCAAGTTTAGACTAATCAGTCCTACTGCTTATGTTGATTCAAGTATGATAAAGCTATAATTGGAAGAAGTAAAGAATGCACGGTGGAGTTAGTCATTGTGTATCTTTATCGTGTGATGAGTGACTGATGTCTGTTCTTTGGAACCGCAATGGGTGGAGACCAAAATGCTAGTTTCTGTTTAGCCAAGACAAGACAGGCTTGTTTTATTGATAGTGAAAACCTTTGGTGCCATTTTGGATCTGCTTTTTCACTAACTTGAATCTACATGCTTCTAGACCTGTGTCGGGTAGTAATGTGTCTGTGCTCTTGTGTCTCTGGCACAGGTAGGATGCCTTTACATGCTTTTTTTTTTTTTTTTTTTAAGACAACTTCTGATTTGTCACACTGCTAGTCACATATAGTATAAAAATCATTATTCTAGTTTAAGACAGAAATGTCAAGCCATTCAGAGAGTAAAGTCATATTATGTAAGTAGAATAGATTTGAAGCATTTATTCTAAGGATCATGGTTGCAGTTAGTGGAAACTAAATTACAGTCCATTTTTTGGGGGGGAGGAATGTGGCGTTGTATAAAAGCTACGATTCCACTCACGCTTCACTGCAGTACGTTAAAAATAGCTGATCAAATCAACAGCGAGCTTATTTTAGGCTGTAAATGGAATGGCCCCATGGTGCTATCGTCTACCAGCACACAAACAAATCAAGTCCGAACTCAAACCCACACACACCTATTTCCTGGAAGCAGAGACACACCTATGAGGAGACATGATGACATGGTGCTGTCTTATGCAGACGTTCTAAAACCCATTCATGAAATCCAGTTTATACTTGCATCATCACAATTTATACGGCTTAGTACTTTAAGAAAGTAGAGTGTTTAAGAAAGTAAATACTTGCTCACACAAGGCGAGCGGAATCCAGATACCTGAAAATGAAATAAAATGAAGTCTTCGGGGTGAGAATAACAAACGACACTGATGCCAATGGCTGGCGGAGTAATAAGTTCTCACAAGTTCAGCGCCAAGTAGAAAAAAAAAACGTTCTTTCTTATCGCATTAGTGCTTTGCTGTAAGTCTATATTAACATGCATACTTTTTTTAATCAAAAGGAAAGCTATCGTCTTTAGAAACAGGATTTTTTCCCCCCTCTTTGTTTTTTTGTACTTTTCTGTACATCATTCTAATCAGCAGATGTGACCTCCTAAGAGATTTGCACTCCTGTCAGGTTTCCCGCTTTGTTTTTTGTCTTTTGGGCCAATCACGGCAACGATGACGTGCTAACTTCACTTCAGAACATCCACAATCAAAATTTTCTATTCGTGTCATCACTCTTGACATGTTGCAAGATATATAATTATATACTTTGATTCATTACGATCTTATTTAAAGCTGAGCAGCTCTGTTTTTGTCCCACGGTCTTGAACTGAGACGCATTTTTTTTTAAATTAAAGGCTGCTTTGTGTGTCATGTCTCAGGTGAAGGACCGCTACGAGAAAGCCCTGGATGAGCTGAACCGCTGTAACCCGCGGTACATGGAAGACATGGAGCAGATGTTTGAGATAACCCAAGATGCTGAGAAGAAGCGGCTGTGCTTCTTTAAGGAGGTGATGCAGGATATTCATCAGCACCTGGACCTCTCCAGCAATGCAGGGTGAGTGTAGAGCAGTTTTGTTGAATGTCAAGGCCTGAAACATGGTTCACGCATCTACTCAAACGCTTCAAGCTACGTAAGGCCAGTTGCGTACGTCGTTGTGAAAAATCCTAATGCGAAAGAAATGTGTGCAGTCTCAGCGTTGCCACTAGGGGCACGATAACATGAAACAACACAAGAAAGCTGATTGCTTCTTCTTAGGTTAACTTCTCTAACTTTGGAAACAGTCGGAGTGTTCAGTAGCTTATATCGCCACCTTGTGGACGTTTATATATTGTATATATTTACTGGAGACGCGTGTTGGTGCCGTCTGGTCCAAGCGTTGTCTTTTGCATTCAAGTGTTTGCGTACATCACGTTTCAGGCCTAAAAGTGACTTAATCGTTAATGTTTAGTTTATTTAAGATTTTGTAACTCTTTTGTTGAATATTTAACTACGTTAAACTAGAAGGATGGAGTATCCCTGCCTTAAGATCCAAAGAATTTCATATCTACTTTTTGCAATGCTTATTTGTGCAGTCAGGCTTTAGAACCCTCAAGGCTGTTGAGTTCAGTCATGTATTTGCAAATATATCAAAATGTTAACTATTAGGTCTACTTTTCTTTGACTATGAACCCTGTTATCACTGTTTACCCTAGAAAGAATGTTCAACAGTATGTTGTCCATTAACCAGAGTCTTTTCGAACAAAGGTTGAGGCAGTGCTACTATTTGAAACTGTGCTTGATGAGGACCTTCACAAATCCTGCTGTTGTTGATTTTTAGAAACAATTGCATTATTTTTTCCATCATGTTCCCGCTGTAATTATCCGGCTCCTCCCAAGATCATAGTCTTGTGTGCAGGAATCTCCCCTTTGATCCAGGGTGTTTGGTTAAGGCGTGTTGGCTTATCACTCCACCAAATTTACATGTGTTCTCAGGCACCATGTATGCACATGCCGTCAAAATAAATTCCCAAGAATGAAGAACTTATACTAAGAATGAAGATATTCCCTGTTCGATTTTTGTAACTGATTTACTTTGATGAAAAATTACTCTTTAAAACTTTTTCACTCAGGTTTAAGGCCTTGTATCAAGATCTGAACCAGACTATTAATGCTGCCAGTGACACAGAGGACCTGCGGTGGTGGAGAAACACACATGGACCTGGAATGAGCATGAACTGGCCTCAGTTTGAGGTAAAGTATTAAACTGGCCCTAGGTTGCCGTGATCTGGCACCAATCTGACAGAGTTATTGAACTGCTTCCAGTTTAAGGTGAAGTTTTGAGCTTGCCCCCAATCAGCCAGCAACAGTGTACTGGTCCCAGTTTTGGGTACATTTTTGAACTGGCCCCAATTTAACAACAATGAACTGGGTCTAGTTTAAGGTGCAACTTCTCTCAGTCTGAGGTACAATGATGAACTGGGACAGTTTTGAGGTACAACAGAAATGTGGCCCCAGTTTTAGGTGGAATATCAACAGTTTACAACAGTGTGCCAGTTTAATGTGCAGTTTTGAACTGGTCCCAACAACCATCAATTGGCCCTGTGGGGATTTATAGTTTTGAAGTGGTGCCAGTTTGATGTACAATATTAAACAACATGAGGCGCGTCGGTTAGCCGGCCCAATATTAGGCGCGTCGGTTAGCTTCTTTTAAATATACAACAGTATACTGGTCCCAGTATGAGGTATAATGAGCTCGGCCCAATCCATTGAGATATGGTTTTGAAGTGCTTTTGGAGATGCAACAATGAATTGGACCCAGTGTAAATTTCAGTTTTGAAGTGGCCCCAGTTTAAGATACAAAAACTGCAGTCAACTGGTCCCAGGTTAAGGTACAATAGTTAAGTTGGCATGCGTAATACAGAACTAACCCCAGTTTGATATAATATAGAAGAAGAATTCAGGTTTGTGAACCGATATTAAACTTTCCACAATGTACTGTGCCCAATGAGGCCACCTTATTGTTCACTATTTATATGTACATATATAGTGGACTAGCCAACCCCCACAGTTTGAGATGGATCCAGTTGTAGTTACGATAATGAACCAACCAGGGCTTGACATTAACTTTTTTGTGGCTAGTGGATTTCCGGAGTCACTAGCCATTCAGCCTTTTTACTAGCCACAATTTTGTTACCAGAAAATCGCAG
>JAQMYL010000007.1:22360397-22374212 GCA_030014365.1 Clarias pachynema | reverse complement strand
ACATTTGCTGTAATGTAATCGCATAGGCTGACATCGCGATTGCGATTGCGATATTATTAATCGTGCAGCACTAATCTAAAGTCAAGCTGGGTGTCAATATCTGTGGCACTGCAAGCACCAGAGTTCAAGATACGGTATATCAGTGTATGTGTCTTTTATGGCCATCTGTTTATCAGAGGACAACAGAAGGACATGCCTTTGCAACAGCATTTAACGTTACACATTCTGGTACGTGATGTAATGAGTTTAAAACATCAGTTACATTCTAGAACTGACTTGTTTAACAATATATTTGCTGTTCTAAAAAGATTTTCTGTAATGCGCTATTTGGCATGCAGTCTAGGAAATTAAACACACTGCTCCACATTCTTGCATTTTTACGTGTATAAGACATGTTACAGGAAAAAGAAATCAAAAGGCCAATGACTTTTCCTTGCCATTCATGTTCATGATGTGTATATAAACTTCTGACTGCAGGAATACTTTTAATGTTGTTGAACATCCATGAGTCTAATTAATCCCTGGTATACCCTTAGGACCATTGTATACAAATGATTCGCACGATTTGTTGTGAAATTCTCAGACAATACTCGTATTCTCAGTCCACTCATAAACATTTCCAGTATTAGCCGGAACAAGCGGACAGCCTTCATTATATCATTATACGCAAAATTGTAGAAATGGCGTTCGATCCTAGATGAGCTGGAGATCGTAGTTCTTAGTTCATAGTGACTAGTGGTTCACAGCGAACTTGTATTATTTAGCATACTCACATCGCAAGTGTCAATGCTGGAATCCATGTCTTCCAGATCATGTTTAGATTACCACAGAGTCTGTCCTGCATTATGGAATTACAAAGCTGTTTCAAAAACCTAAAAGTTAAACTCAAAGCTTTAGTTCTGCAAGGAAAATGATGGGCGAGTTCACACCCCTCACTCTCGAAGATATTTTTGAACAGTCTTATTCATCAGATCCTCTCTGATCCGTCTCATGTGTCGGATTCTAAATGGAGCTGCTGACTTCTGAAAGGACATACCGGGTCCCCTTGTGTAAGCACAATTGTTATCAGGGCTGCAAATTGCTCACTTTTCTATCTTTACTATCACTCGATAGTCGAACAGATTATCAATCAATAACCGGTTAATAATTAACGATAATCAGGTGCACATTTCCTCCTCAGTTTAAGTTTTATTAAAACAGTAGCACAATCCAGTCTTGCTGATTTATTTATGGCGGCTCGCCTCAGTATCAACATTGACCACCACATGTAAATCGTCTACTTTGTTATTATTGAAATTGTTAAAATTCCTATGTAACTAATTGACTTTTTTATTTTTTCAGCTTTTCTCTCTATATTACAGTATATACAGTATATATTATTTGTGAATAACCCTATCCCTTTGCATGCACATGTCAGCTATGCTGGTGAAGCGCTTACTGTATGAAACGCTTGCAAACGTTTGACGATTGATGAGGAGAGGATCAATTGAGGTTTAGCGAACACGTTTTAAAATAACCGCGATGAGTTTCGCAGACACCCGACTCCTCAGACTCTTCAAGTTATTAGCGATCATGTAAACTGCGTAGTAAGCATAGCTATGCTAATGTTAGATTATGATTGATTAGTAGCATATCCAATCGTTTAAAAAAAAAAAAAAAAAAAACTTTTCTTTGAGTATACTACAGGGTGGGGAAAATTTGACCCTTGTACTTGGTTATCACTTACACTATAGCAGCTATAAACAATCTTTCCTCTCACCAGTCTTTCTTTTTTTTTCTCCTTTGTATTGTCTTTTAGTAGACAGTATTGTGAGAAGCACTGTTAGCGGAAATAAATCGACACATTCTGACCGATCATAACTGATATTTCATCTATTTTCATCTATTGTTCTTTGATCCTGTTCATCTTTGTCTTTGATGTTGTTCGAATATGTTCGATGTTGTTCACTATTTAGCTATTTAGTCTTTGTCACATCTGTAACATCTGGGGGTTTTTTTTCACAGCGCTGCCAAGGATTACTCCTCGGACTGGTCTGATGACGAGAGCCCCAAGAAGTACATAGCAGCGAACGGAGTCGAGCTCGAAGAGGAGGAGGAGAAGGTAGCGGGTGTGCGCGTTAAAGCACTGTATGATTACACTGGCCAAGAATCTGATGAGCTGACTTTTAAAGCAGGTATTAATCCCTACTAATGCTTATTAATGGCACACACACATGTACCTACAGTAGACACATGCACCACCAGCATGATATACGGCGTGTGGAGAGGTGGGATTCGTCTAAACGCTCTTCCTTCATGTTAGACGGAGTAGAAGATCAACAACGAAACAGTATAAAGCTACTGTTTTTAATCAGTTGATCTTTCTGACTGACGACAGACATGTGGGACAGAGCTGGACAAATCTGAGCATGAGTGTTTTCATGAGATTCAGAATATTATAAAAGGATATTATAATTCAGGTTTTCCTAAAGCTTAATCAATCTAGGAAAGCATCCGTGACTGGACAGATTGCCAAGATTGATAAGTGAGGAAATCCTTGTGTGTCCTTTTATTGCCCTACATTTAGCTGATAATCTCACTGATGCACATAAGCATGGTTTAGTTTTGAATGTACGGGTTTTCAGAATGGATCACTTTGCTCAGTACTACCAACGAAAGTAGCATGTCAGATTCCTCACACCCGCTCATACAGTACAACCCCACTTCATATCTGATATATTTACAAATTTGGGGATGTAAGATTTTCAGCCTGAGGTTTGCTGTTGCGTGTGATATTACAGCTTCCGGTGGTGTGAGATCTTTCCTCCTTCAGCAGCCATAAGAATATGAAACTGTTAGCAGTGTAATCATGATCCTTTTTAGCCACGTCATTGCAGTGTCATGATTCGCAGTGTACTGTAATTATCAAGCCTTGATTCTGAAGACACCTCTGCCACCTGCTGGTGGCTTCACAGTCACACTGTATTTAAACAATAACTGGTTCATGACGAAAAAATTCTAGAGTCTGTTGAACCACCATGCACAGGAGCAGCTCAGAATATAAGTACTAGTTATGACAAGGTTATGAGTTCAAATATCAGTACTCTCAAAGAACCATTACAAAGCTCTGAAACTCAAAAGCTCAATGTTCGTGCGTAGATTGTATCCTGCGACTGGATCACTGATGTCCTATAGATAAGGGATTTGCTTAACGTCTTATGCTTCCGTGGAGTGTTTTATCCTGTATAGAGGGTCCCAGGAGCCTGGAGCCTATCCTAGGATACTTTTGGCACCCTATCCAGGGAGGCCTTGTGCCCAGTCATCGCAGGGTACACACACACTCACACACTCCTTCACACACTACGCGCAATTTGTGAACGGCAGTTAGTTAATCTGACTGTGGGAGGAAACCCGAGCACCCGGAGGAAACCTATCAACCACGGGTAGAACATGCAAACTCCAGGCACACAGTCCCAAGGCGAGAATCGAACCATCGTCCTTGGAGGTGCAAGGCGACAGTGCTCACCACTAAGCCATTGTGCTGCCTATGCACAAATCATTTAACCAGAAAATAACTTTTTTTTTTTTTTTTATATATATATATTTACAAAGTGATTAATTCCACTGTGAAGTGTTTAATCTGCTGGAAATACAAGGAGAAGTATTTTTCTCCAACTTTAAGCTCATGCTAGGCTTCTCAACTTTTTCAACAAATCCTTCCCTCTGCGTTATGATTGGTTACCAGAATTCAGTCTCATTTATGATTGATCCCTGCAGTGCCATTCCCTCAGCTAGATACTTAGTTGATGAAAGTCTGAAGTAAACACAGCTGGTTCTCATGGAGTTTACCAATCGGGAATGGAAGGAAAATTTCCGTCCTGGAAACTTGTCACTTCACCTGATGTTACCCCTACGTGGGGCAAACATGCGCAGAAAGTATATATTTATACCAATGAGATAGAAAAACGAGCTGAAATGAGAGTAGAGTATGATTTTATACAATAATGTGATTCACCACTGAACGGATTATCAAAGGTTTACACCCCCCTCGCGTATTTCGATTGTGGAAGTGGATATATTAGGGTTCATGTAAATGCACCTAATGACCCTGACCAGGATTCAACTCAACTCAACTCAACAACACCTAAACACACACAATGAACCATGGTAATTATTAGAATAGTTGAATCAGCTGTGTTTAAGCAGAAGAATCACCAAATTGTGTTGGACACTGGCCCTCCAAAACTAGAGTAGAAGAATCCTGTCCTAGAGGAATGAATAAGTATATTAAACTCGTCCAACACACTCCCGTATTCCTCAACACGGCCTTTGTCCATTAAGCTCCCTAACTGGCCATCTGCTTCCATCTGCTTGTGAATTACAGCTGCCTGCTCCTGCAAACCTTTTGTTGAGTCTCAGTCTGGGATTCTCATATTCCAGACCTGAAGAAACCTCAAATTCTCAATTCCAATCCTGGGATTCGGTGTAATGCTTAAAAAAAAAAAAATGGGTGTGATCCGTTCTAAGGCACTCTTCATAAACCCTGCTAGTGGAAACCCCTGAACACGTTCTTAAAGTTGCACGTGGGCCTCATTGGTTAAAAATGAAGTATGAATCCCTTAGATCGTTTTGTAACCGTGTGAAATTAATCATCAGCGTTACTTTTCCAAGCCTCAGACGGAGTTGGACACTTAAACAAAACGAATATCTATTTTATAAAGAACAGATGGACTTGGCAGTAAAAAGTCTCCAACTCTGACACCAATTTCATTTAGCATTTGCTATTTACTTAATCTAATTTTGTAAACTTTGCTGAGGCAAAAAAATGCCAAAATCTTCTTCAGGCATGCTCCCAAGTGGTGCAGCAAAAATAATATGGTTTGGAGATCATGGATGAACATACTGATGAGCCCACAGCACCATAGTCTGAGAAAGCAAACCTGGCTATGCCCATCGATCGCTCTGATGCTTACCAATCATGGCCGTCTCTAAGCTCATTTAACACACATTATTTTATTTTTTTAATGCTGTTTTACGCTACCCTGTGATGAATAATAGGCAGCACAAAAAGTGCAGTTGGTGGCTTGATGTGTTGGTGGCTTGATAGAGATATATATATATATATATATATATATATATAAAATATATAATATATTGTGTGTGTATGTATATGTGTGTGTATATATATATATATATATATATATATATATATATACATACATACATACATACATACATACATACATACATACATGTTTTGATCATAGATTCATTCTAAACGCATTAAATTCATCTAGTCTGTTGAGAATCAAATGTGGTATTATGACGCACCACAAAAACCAAAGCAACCACTTTGAATGGTTTTATTTCCAGGAAAAACCAAAAGCACTAATGGTTCAGCACAGGTTGTGCAGACGGTTCTGAAAATAACTCTGGGTCGATCAGCTTTTCCGTGGTGTCCAAGTAGATGAGTCTAGAATAGCTCTCACTGATCACAAACGGTAGCTCAATTCATTTCAAAGTTAAAAGCAATGCAGGAGCTTAACGCAGTTTGTGATTGACAGGTGAAGAGTTGATTAAGCTGGGAGAGGAGGACGAGCAGGGCTGGTGCAAAGGGCAGCTGGAAAGCGGCGTGATGGGCCTCTACCCTGCTAACTACGTCCAAATCATCGGCTCCTGATGTCCCAACAAGATCCCCTCCACCTTCCTCGAGAAGGCCTCATCATCACTGAACTGATCACACTGAACTGTGCCAGCTGGGTCCGCCTGACACTCTGGAGGCCCTGCTAGCCATCACTACATTTACAGGAACCACAAAAAGAGAAAAACTTATATAAATTGTTGATAAATTTATCATGGTGCCATGGCCTAATTCATGGCTTTGTGAAAGACTTTATAGGTACAGTGCCTTTTTTTTCTAAAAGAATGGACAGAAATAAAGCTGAAGAGTTAAAAGTACTATCACCACACTCACCATGCTTGTTACTGCCTTTTTCGCTTCTCTAAAGGGATAAATGTATTTGCTTTTCTGATGTATCCTGGGGCTGCATCTACACTATGGGAGGTCGGTTTACATCCTGTACTTGAGAATTTCAGATGTATCAGAAATCATCGCAAGTATTTATTTCAAGCAGATCAAGTTGATTTTTGTTTTGTTTTTTCCATGTACATATATATAATATATTTTCTTTAACAGCTTTAGTACTTGGAGGACAACTGGGCTGCACATACAGTAGTTAGACATCGCTGTAGGATTCCTGAAAGTATTGGCGTTGGTTTTCTAACCTTTCTTTGTGAACGTTTTGTAGAATACTCTGGATTTGTATAATGCGAGAAAGTTAAGGATCAACACGGGCTCTGTAAGACCAGATAATTTTGACAGGTCCTAAAGCAATTTCTATTTTTTTGAAGCAGAGGATGCGTAAAAATAAAATAGATCTTTTAGTTGTATTTTGAATTTTATTTTCTGTTTTTAATTAAAAGCACCATTAAAGACTCAGACCGATGATTTATTTGAGGTTATCTGAGCAGCGCATGTTTGTGCGTGCGTCTGTGTGTGTGTATGTGTGTATATCTCTGTTTGCTTGTCTGTACTGACTGTGTGAGTGTCGGACGATATAAAAGTGATCCTGGTTTCCACATCTATGACTGACACCTAACGTTTATCTACTGTATCAACCTGTACTAATCAGTGTAAAAAATCCAAATAAACACAGATGAGCTGGTTATTTAGTGTGTTATTCTGTTGTCACTAAAGACTACATGGTTTAATTTCGTCCCCCACTCCTACATTAGGATTGAAAATTTAGCGTATTATTCTTGGCTGATAGCCGACTGCACACTAGGGCTAGTATTCACAAAGCTTCTGAGAATTTTCTCAGAGAGCTCCTATCTTAGTGTAAAAGTCCTAGTCTAAAAGTGATTTAGGAAACTTCTCAGAGCACCTCTGAGTAAGGCAAGTACAAAAACCTTTATCTTAGTGAGGATGTGTGGTTGACCCCGTTGCTAGGGATGACGCAGCAATTCAAGGACTGTGATTGGTCCATACAAAATTTGTAAAGGTTTTAAAATGTGCTCTTTGTGAAAATCGAATATATAATAATAGAATAGACAGTAAAATCATAATGTTTGTATATAAATAAAAATATATATAAAAATACAATAAATTGTATAATCATGAATAGAAGCTATTTTATGCAAAATTTCTGTTATAGCCGAAATATGGTTAATTAAAACAGCCAAATGTTGAAAATGTGTCTACATTTACATTTATTTATCATACTGATTTTATTACTTGCAGTCCATTTTGGATTGATGGGAGGGAAATGGCTCACCGTTTACCAATTTACATACAGGACAGTTTATTTAAGTTGCATTTTTGGATGATATGTAGCCAACAATCCAAGAGACGTAAAAGAACAAGAAAACCTAATTGGACAATAGAGCATTGTTTACGTTTAGTGTTTGAAGAATATTTCTTCTTTCTGCTATTTTATCCTCTTCTATAGAAACTCACAAGCCTCTTAAAAGTCCTCCTACTAGTCTTGACACTTTTTACCTTAGGAGCTGTTTAAGTGCTAAGAAGTTTTGTACATAATTTTTATCTTCACTAAGATTTAGTCCTAAATTTAAGGGGAAATTTTAAGAAAATATCATAATTCTAAGAATTTTCTTAGAATTTTGTCCCTAGGAGCAACGTTTAGGCTTAAGAAGCTTTGTGAATACGGGCCCGGGTCTAAAGTTCTCATTGATGAACGCAGATCCCCACAGGGGATTCTTTTAATTTTGTATTTTAATACATAAATATATTACTGTAGCTTTCTCCCAACCGAACACCTTAATCTTTACCAGTGTGAACTATTTTAACTTGACACATTTTTTCCTCATAATTTAAGTGTGTTCAGTCAGTATTGAATACATTGTGAATTAGTTAAACCTAAAAAGAATACAGTTTAACATCAAACTAATTTTTGCGGCGACAGTGCTAACTTCTACGCCTATGTTCAACACTTTTCCATAATATAATAACCTGAAGAGGGACATTTTTAGCTGTTTTTTCCCGTTGATCTCTCAGGTGAAGTTCCAGGTGCCCCCTACTGGGATTTCAACAAATTCTTTCAGTCCTACAAATATAACTTAAATGCAGTTTCCCTGTGTTAATAGAGAGAGAGAATACCTTAGCCATACCTTAGCATACTGTTAAAGAGCGAGAACTGTATGTTATTGCATGTACAGAGCATTAATAATGTTTTTATTTTCTACATGATCTTTCGAGACGCCCCCTACTGGAATTTTTACAAATGTAACTTAATTGTATTAAATGTAATTTAATTTCATGTAATTTATTTTTGCTTACAACATTACTTTGTTCTTTGGCAGTTCAGCAGAGGACGCTACTGAGCAAGGGCAGACTGAGTGTCAGCACTGTAGCTTACTGCTTTTTGGAGTATACTGTCCAATCACATGGCCTTTACTTTTTCCACCATATTCAGACCTGTGTTTTGGTGAAAATGTAATACAAATCATCTGATCATGCCAGGTTTAAATATTACTCAGTCATCGTCTATACCACTTTATCCTGTATACAGGGTTGCAGGGGCCTGAAGCCTGTCCCAGGAGACTTAGGGCACGATACACCCTGGACAGGGTACCAATCCATCGCAGGGCACACACACACTACGGACAGTTTGGGAACGCCAATTAGCAGGTTCTGGACTGTGGGAAGAAACCCACCAAGCACGGGGAGAACATACGAACTCGATGCACACAGAGACATGAATCGAACCCAGACCCCCAAGATGTAAGGGGACAGTGCTAACCACTACACCACCGTGCCACTGGTTTAACTATTAGGCGGAAACAGACAACAACTTAAAACATTTTTTACTGTGCCATTCATTATTGAAAAAAAATGAAAATAATAAAATAATACTCTGTAGATTCTCTATGGGGTCCAATCAAGCACAGGGATACCAGGTGTTGGGTATTAGTGGAAAATGGAATTAGCATCTCCATAAAGCTGCTTAGCAGAGGGAAGCATCAAATGCTCTAAAACTTCCTGGTAGACAGTTGCACTGTCCTTGGACATAAAACTCAGTGGACCAACAACCGCAGATGACAAACAACCAAACAACCACTGACTGTACACTGAACTGCAAGCGACTTGGATTCTGTGCCTCTCCACTCTTCCTCCAGACTCTGTGACCTTGTTTTCCAAATGAAATGCAAAAAAATGCAACTTTTATCTGAAAAGATGACTTTGGCCCATTGAGCAACAGTTCAGTCCTTTTTGTCCCTAGCCTAGGAAAGACGCCTTTGACATTGTCTCCTGTTCAAGAGTGGCTTGACTCAAGGCATGCGACAGTTGTAGTCCTGGATACATCTGTGGGTGGTGGCTCTTGGAGCACTGACTCCAGCTGCAGTCCACTGCTTGTGAATCTCCTCTAAATTCTTCTGAATCTCCCCCAAATTCTGTCTCCCTATTGCTTGTGCACCTTTTTCTACCACAGTTTTCCCTTTCATTCAACTTTCCATTAATGTTCAATTCAATTCAATTTTATTTATACAGCGCTTTTAACAATGGTCATTGTCTCAAAGCAGCTTAACATATGAAAAGAAAATTTATGGAAGTGTGTATGAGTGAGAAAAAATGTGTTTAGATAATAATAAGATTGTGAGATTGTTCCTGATGAGCAAGCCAGGGGCGACGGTGGCAAGGAAAAACTCCCTGAGATGGCAATAGGAAGAAACCTTAGAAAGGATAACAGGAATTATATAACAACATCATGTGTGTAAGGCTGCTGGAAGTTCAATATAACAGAAGTTGTCCAAGTTATCATGGAGTCCAGTTCAGCACAGGGATGAGTCAGCAGGTGCAGAGGACAGAAAGAGGTCTAGATCACTGGAAGCTCAGGAGCAGCATGTGTAGATCCAAACCATCATGAAGCAGAACCCAGCTGGAGGTGGTCCTTCTCTGGATGCCGCAAGATCCTCGAAGGCTTGGCCTCTGCCAACTGGAGCTGGCACAATCTCCAGATGCCTCGGGATGGGTAGAGAAAGGAAGGAAAAGAATTAGCGTAGACGCCGTTCAGGTTATTAGCAGCACTAGATAGGAGTGTGCATTTAGATATACTAGAGTGCTTGGATAAAGCACTTTGTGAACAGCCAGCCTACTGAACCAGACTGAGAGACCGTCTCAGGAAATCTTTGCATGTGTTTTGAGTTATTTAGTTGATTAGAGTGTGACACCATGAGTCTCCAATATCAAACTTTTTCACAATATTCAAATTTTCTGAGATATTAAGTTTGGAGTTTTCATTAGCTGTAAGCCATAATCATCAAAATTAAATACACCAGTCAGTTTATAATAAATCTATAATATGAGTTTCACTTTTTAAATCGAATTACTAAAATAAATCAACTTTTTGAGGATATTCTAATACATAGACCAGCATTTCACCACTTACTGTAATTAATTTAACTTGTACAGACCCGACTGTGTTCCAGTCCAGGACGCAACAAGCAACAACAAGCAGTGTGTTGGTACACAATGTACGTGTACCTAGTAACAACAATAATAGGTGTACGCCCAGAAAATTTTACAGTTTGCTTAATGAGTCTAATTACATATTACAGTCCTTGTAATTTGTGACACATTAAGTAACATGTAAGATGTATGATCATAATACCTTTCCCCAATTAGTTAAAAAAAATTGGACTCCATTTAAAGAGGGTATTGAGTTTAATAGGAATCTCCATTTCCTGTTTATAATATGACAGCCTGGTGGGGGTTGAGGTGGCTCTGGAGCCTGTCCCTCGTTCACGGGTTATGATGCAGGAATTCCACCTGGATGGGACACCAGTCTATCGTAGGACAACCGTTCACATGTATACTGTACGTCCACGTTAAGGGGCAATTTGATAATGGGACAAGGATAATGTGAAATATTGCTGGGACAGTCAGTACTCTGAGGTTGGGATCTAACTGAAAATCTTGGAAGTGTCATTTTTTTTATTGAGGAATTCAAGGTTTCAAACTATGGTGAAAATATGTACTCCTTTTATTTACACACACATGCCATACTGTATATAAGAATACATTCAATTCTTTTGGAACAATATTGATTTTTTTTTTTTAATCTAATGCCACAATTTCCAATTTACAGAGTGAGCTGTTACCACTTTACGATAATTAGTTCTGTTAAGTGTTTTTATAATATTATAATTTCAGCCTAATTTATAATGTTCCACCGGGGGGAAAAAATCACAAAAGTACCCTTGTTGATTCACAGCTTACCGACCAGCACAACACATACAAATCCCTGTCTACTTGAGCAAAGATTTATGTTTGAGTGAAGTTTCCAAGCATCCCAAAGAAAAATACAACAAAAAAAAAAAAACTCCTCAAATGTAAATTTAAGCTCAAAGTGTTTTTGGAATTACATTTGTCCCAGGGAACTGCAAGACAATGTGATGGAATGTCGCTAATACATGTACAAACATTCAACAGGAATGAACATGAAAAACAGATGGACATTTTTTTAAGGCATATTAGCATTCTGGAGCTCTTTCTGCACAACATCAGCCGTGTAGTTGAGGTTGCAGTCTCGGAGGGCCCTGATCAGGTCGTCCACTTTGCCCTCCGCTTTGCGCATCTTCTTCCACTCTTTAAACAGTTCTCTCACTTGTTCCTCCAGTTTGCGAGGGTGTTTCTCTTGTATGCCGTCCAGCTTGGGCTCAGTGACTCCCAGTTTGCGTCCATATCGACGCCAGTTCCTTCCCAGCTCCTTAACGATCACTTCTATCGCACGGTTGATTTTTGCTAGAAAAAAAAGACAAAATTCATAAAAAAACTGAACTGAATGAATCTTGATGTGTGCGTAAGAGTTTGGAAGTTGTCTGGTTGTGTTTGTGAATTTTATTGGATAATTCTGTAAAAGTTTTTTTCTGTAATTTTGAAAACTGTAAAAGTAACGTAAACCTACTATATACTGTAGCATGAATAAAGAGCTCAACTGTAAATCTGAGGACACATACTGTACACTACAAATGTTAAGAAGTATTAAGACTCAAAAGAAGTTTCCTAGTTTATTTATTTATTAGTTATTTATTTAATCACCCACATTACCAAGTACAACAGAGACACTGGTGAGAAAGGCTTTTTCAGTTCTAAAGCCCATTTATATACTAGAACGCTGCTGAAATATTGAACCTGATTGGTCAGAAAGCACTGATTAATTACCATACATTGTTAAATGCTAGTGAAAAACTTTATTTAATATTAATATTTACATCCTTTAAATGTATTCTTTAATGAATTATGTATGCAGGGATTTGGACGACAAAAACTCCACATAATCTAAGATAAACTAAGATAATCATTGTTGATTTTTTTATTGGACATGTTTATTTATACTTTAATAGGAGCAGGCTTGAGTATAAGAACTTTTCAATTGTGCTTTTTATACAGGTAAGGCTTCAGGACAAATTGGCACACTGCATTTTATTAAGAGAGAGAGAGAGAGAGAGAGAGTCTTGTAAGGGCATAATTGTTTAAATGATAACAGGTACTAACTTGCTTTGACACGATTGTCTCATGGAAGTAAAACAACATTAAATCTAATTATACACCTTTAATATATGTGACAAGTCATTTCTTAATAAATTAATCGTTGCAACTGTGGACAGATCTCTGTAGTATAAGTGGAATAACACACTTCAGGTCGCGCTGTTATACAGTATGAAACTAATAAGCGCCCACTGGAGTGTGCTATTCTTTACCTGTAGCACAATGATGTCAGTATGGCACGCAACCACGACTTCTCACATAACATATGTTAATAACACAACGGCAGTTAATAAATTAGCAGCGGGATCATCATTTTCAGTAGATCATGTATATTTCAGTATAAAAAGATTTCCCATGTTTCATCATGCAGTTTTCCTATATGTTATGGCTTTTTCTTCACTATAAGAAGTTAGTTTAACTTTTAGGACAAGGGGAAAGTAAGTATTATGTTGTGAACTGAATTATGTAGTGTAACCACTTCAAGTCCAATGTTTACCACTCGCTGTGCCATTGTGCGCATCCTCACAAACTGTGTCTCATGGTGGTACGGCAGATGCACTGCTTCGGGCTGTAAAGCGCTTGTGAAACATCCCCACAAATCATTGGCACTCAGCTACCATTTACATGAAACATTGCCTGCAAAGGGCGAGAGGGATTATCAAAGATGCCTCTTACCCAAATCATAGACTATTCACCCTTTTCCCTTTGGGCAGATGCTACAGTTTATTTTTAATTTGTATATGTTTGCACTTGTGGTAATTGTTGCAGTTCATCTATAATCCTCTCAAAAGTGTTCATATATTGGCAGGCAGCACAGCATTCTACTGTGTAGTACTGTGCAAGCAATTTATTTGCTGACTTTGTTTAGAATTGCTATGGGATCTGAGTAAAGGCGAGAGGAGGGGTGTGCGTGTGAAGGGGCACGGTGTCAAATTACGCGTGCGCACACATAACGGCATGCTGACCGAGGGAGAGAAAGAAAAGGGATCTTTAACCTCCCTAATGAGACTTTCTTTTGCTTTACACGTGCGCACACACGCGTGTTATAATAAACAGTACATGCGCGCTGTACACACACACACATACAGACAAATAAATTAAATATGTTTTACGCGCACACACACGTGGTCACAGTGTTATAGTAAACAGTACACGTGTGCACAAATGTTGATTATACCAGTAAGAGACGCACACTAAGACCCAGCAGGGGAGACGATTATCCACAATTCCGCAGCGCAAGAGAGAGAAAAACCGTTGGCTCAGTTGTG
>JAQMYL010000007.1:22335144-22345913 GCA_030014365.1 Clarias pachynema | reverse complement strand
ATAGAGAGAGAGAGAGAGAGAGAGAGAGAGAGAGAGAGAGAGAGAATACAGTTTAGCACTGTTTTGAATATAAAAGTCCAACCAGGAATTTTGACTGTGCAGAATAACAACACAGTTATGAGGGTAAAAACTCCCCTTATTTCTCTATATAATCCCCTGCTACACTAATGCACTTATCCCAGTGTTCCACTAGTGCTTGGATACATAAAGATAGAAAGTTTTCTCAGTACGCCGGATCCATGATCTGACTTCCTGCATCAAATCTGAAACACTGGCCCCCCAGGAACTACTTTAATGGCTCAAATATGTGGAGATGGCTTGGAGCGAGATCAGGGCTGTACGTGGGATGTGGCAATAACTCCCAGCTGAGTTCCTGTAACGTGCAAGTGGTGCGGTGAGCAATATGATCAAACTGATCAAATACTGATCAAACCAGGCTATTTTTTTCTTAAGAACATTCACAGGAACGACTGCAGTGGGCTCAGAGCCACCTCGGATGGGTTTGTTATTCATGCATTTACGGTCCCTCTTTAAAATATTTCATATTTTTAAATCTTTGCACCATTCAAATATTTTCCTGCGGCTAAGAGTCTCATCATCGTACTGTCCTTGATGTCTTCTGTAAATATCAATAGTTTTTACGCCTTTGATCATGTGAAATTTCATCGCAAGTCCTGATTTCACCTGAACGCCCTTCATATATTGAATATAATATTATCATTATTATTATTAGTAGTAGTAGTAGTAGTAGCAGTATTAGTAGTATTACCACTATTGACAAAGATGCTAGTACTCCCCCTCTGACCTTAACTTCCCTAAGATGGAAGAAAAATATATACTACAATGAATAATTTTGGTATTAATTGTAGTAAATATTAAATATTAACATTTTTGGGTTCTCACCTTCAGACTTTCACATTGCTCTTCGTTCTTCTTCCTCTTCTGGTTGACCTTGAACTCATACTCTGGCCGCGGCTGGCTCTGCAGATGACAGCACAATTCAGAACATGCATAAGCCTTTGATGCCCAGCTCATCCAAAGGAGTGATTGGTATAAGAGTCAAGTGCATGATGACAAAGTTGACGGAGGAATTCTGCCAAAAGCATTGTGTTAGCATTTAGTGAGCATGACACTAACATGAATGCATCCACTATACATTCAGTGCAGCTATTCTGGGTGGCATTCTCTGTGTGTTTTAACGGGTAAGGTAACGGTGCAGTGCTCTGGGTGACAGATGATGGAAAGTGAGTGGGATTGGACCATGGCCGCAGGAGAATAGGAGCCTCCATACACCCACACAGTGATTTAGATTGGGAGTGTGGAGGTTTGGTGCAACCTATCCCCCAAACAAACATTAAAGGCCACAGAAAAAAAAGAAAGAAAAAAAAAGAAACACGACACAATATGGTGACTGGACATGGAGACACAAGAGAGTAAGTGTCCGAGCTACTATGTAATGACTACGAGTGGTGTTAGAATTCAATATCATAAATCCAAACCTTATTTTCATCCTGCACAAGACACACAAACAAAATTAAGCATTATCAGATGCTTTCATTCCTCAGACAAGACATCGCTTCAGGATTAAATCAACAGCTGAAAATGGCTGGTTGGTGAAAAGCAGCAAATTCATTCTCGAATCTGGACTTTTAATTATCGTGTCAGAGTGCACAACGAACCTGCTCGTCGTCCATGCCTGTCATGTCCCAGACGTAATCGAGTCTCATCTGTCTCCTCTTCCAGTACTCCATGAACATCGTGGCTGTGAAACACAAAGACGCCAAATTCAATTTGTGGTACTGCACAAACAGGTCCCTTTAGCCCATTTTAGTATCGATCTTATTATAAAACGGATGCTAATGGAGCATTATCATGATTATTATGCTATAAATGGATGGAAAACTGCACAACGTGTATCATCAGCAAAAGAAATATGGGGGTTTTGGTTAAAGTTTAAAGGAACTTCAAAAGCTTGAAAAAGTAAAAGAAAGTAAGAGAAGTGACGTAAGAAGTGAAGTAAGGATGATATCCCGCTTAATCTGCAAATACTCCAGAACCAAAACTGTAAACCGTAAATCATTTCAAATAATGTCGAAAAAAGCCATGGTAGAAAGGCACCTACACCAGAGCGCCATAAAGATGGAGAAGAAGACGGTGGCCATATTGTCGAACAGGTGGCTGGCCCTGGCAGTGCCGCAGGCTTCAGACAGCTTCCAGTAGTTGCATGCACGATCGCACAGTGGGCACATGGTGATGTTGTTCCTTGAATCACAGATCTCCATACTGAAGCATGCGGGAAATGGGACAAGAGATCAGCAACACGGTATTGCTTTCCTGAAAATGGCTGTAACATTAGCTACAGTATTGTTTTCAATGTAAACTGTAAAAGAAGTAGCAGGTGCATTTAGGCAGATTTTAACACATGCAGTATAATCAGTGTCAAGATTTGATCATAGTGCTGTATAGTCAATAGAGGTAATGCAACATTTGAACTGGATTTTGTTGATCCAAAATTAAGAGGACCACAGCCAGCCCAAGTTGTTGTTTTATTCAAAGTTGTTACTTCTTGACCTTGACTTTGACCAAGTCATATTAGCGGCGTTCTTAAGTACTGTATATGCATTCTCTGCAGCATTCAACATGAAACACAGACAGAGTTCATTACATGAGGTTAAATCTGTAAAAACAAAGGATTAAAGTATGACACACCGCAGTAAATACAAAATGTCAAGTATTTAATTGTTTGCTCCAGGGTTGTAGGAGGGATTGGCTTGTCTTCTGTTTCTGTAGCTCTCTTTTTTCTCCGTAGTCAAAGAAAGTTTGTTTAAAGGACGACACCTTTATTAGCTTTTCTTGGAGTTCAATCAAATGTTACCAGAGATGTTCCTAAGTCACAAGCGTGAATCAAGCTTTCAGTCATACAATAAATGCATACAGTGTGTTTCTACAGTATATGCATCACATTATGCTAACACATTAACATTGGTTATCATTTAAAATGGTGAACGTGGTAAGGTATAAAAAAACATCCACCACAGCGCCATGCACATTGCTCAGCAGGCAAATAGCCCAAGGCCTCTGACCCAGCTTCCATGGGATGTGCCAGACAATAAGTCCAATCCATGGATACCCCACCTTGCACCCCATAGCACACAGAGGATTTGCTGCCAATGTCCTGGTGCCGGACACGCCCCCAGATGTTCTGTGGAGTTATGTCCCCAAGGGGCCAGAGGTGCCCAAGTGTCACAAGGGGATCCTACACAATCCTGGGCAAACTGTTTATATAATGCCATTACATCCTTTCTATGGAAAGCACTGCAGTTAACATAACATATATTTCCCATTCTGCTAATTTATCTTTATTAACCAATTTGCTTTTGGTTCAAGATAAGAATGTTAATTGCTCCTATCATGACACATCTTTGAATTTCCTATACTCTTCCTGGGAAGAAATATTACAAGCTTAATTTCTAGCATGTAGCCAGAAGGACACATTGAATAATTGAATTGAATAATGATAACCAACATTTAAGTGTCTGTGCTCATTTTGCCCTAATAATGCACTCACCGTATTTATCAAGACAAAAGATTGCACGAGTCTGTTGTGCATTTTGGATGAAATAATTATGACCTTAGTTACTTTTTCTAAACTTCTGTTGTTAACTTAATAATGTTTGCACACAAATGAGTCCAGGAATTTATACTACGTTTTTACTAGCCATAAATGATGTCATGGTCACAAGATACCAAACGGAAGTGCCACAGCTTATATGCGGCTTCTTGTTAATTATTCGGAGGAAACTTGCATAAAAGTATATTTACTTAAGGTGACTTGGGCTAATTATCTTACCTACATGACTGACTCAGTTTGCCAATGGCCATGTTTTAGTTTAACTGAATTCTCTGTATGTTACTGTGTTACTGTATGTTTTTGTTTTGTTTTTCCTCCATTTAACAATGTCTTTTATTTATGTGGGAATAACACTGTAATAAATTACTACACATGACAGTCACAGAACTGAAATTCTTCTCCTGAATATTTTGATTGGTTATCCTAATCATGCATCTTTTTCTCAACTCAAGGCATTTAAATCAAGTTTTATGACTCTTGGGTTTCTAATCCAAATCTCGTTGTGAACTCTCTAATTCGTGTCTCTGACAATCACTGTCCACACAGGCTTATGGATGCAAATACAAATGCAAATAAGAAGCGAATGCAGGACAAAAACACTGACCTGAATCCAATATTAGGAAGCTTCCCTTATAAGGAAATATACTGATATACTACAAAATACTATGCATTATATTTATTATTATGCATACTTTTACATAAATATATTGTTCATAATATATGAATGCATTACTGCATTATGATTATTATTATTATTATTATTATTATAGATATGATACAATTTTGTTCCCATCTTTGTTTTTGACATCAATGTGCCTTGACATCAACTATTGCCATACAATAATGTAGTACAGTGTAATATATTGATTTTATATAAGGGTGTGTTCAAGTCAAACTAGAACTTGCGATGAAATTATCATTAAAATTTGACAGCTATCTTGAACTAGGAGTTATTGCCACATTCCCTGTACAGTCCATTTTCACATGTTTGGACTGTAAAGGAGTTCCTGGGAGGCCAGTGTTTCAGACATGAAGCGTGCAGTTCGATCATGGCTGTAGCGTAGTGAGAAAAGGTTCCACCTTGATGGTATACAAGCACTAGTGAAACACTGGGATAAGTGTAGCAGGGGATTGTTTAGAGAAATAAAGGTAGCGTTTACTCTCATACTCTCACTGTGTACTGTTATTCGGCACAATCAAAAGTCCCACTTTGACCTGAATGCTTCTCATGTTGCACATTATTTATCAGACAATGTATGTGAAATTTATAAATCTTTTCCTCACTAGCGATGATATGTTCCACTTGACAACTTACAAATATCTGCAATAATTTTATATTGCAATATACAATATAATCAATGTGTTAGATTACACATATATTTTGCTGTCTTAGGGTCTGTTAAAATGCTTTAGTGTCTGTTAATGTGTTCCTTTATCTGGAGAAGCTTCGAAAAAGAAAGAAAGGCCTGATAGAAAACAATTAATCACATAAGCTGTTAGTGCAGTAGGTCTCCGTATGCTCAATCTCCCTGCACAATAATGCATTACTGTTACAGTAAAAGAAGTATTCAGTGCTGCTTTGAAAGCTTCAGACGATAAAAGGATACCAGCGGTAGGCATCCGTTCGCATGTATTTAATCTGTGTCTTAAGTGCAGCTCAAGAGTGCGGGGAATTCAGTGCGTATGCTTGAGAACCGTCATTACAGACTACATTAGTGTCCATTATGACTGCAGACAAGTATATAACAACTTTTCTCCATCTAATTACAATGTGTTTGGAAGTCCATCAGGAGGCTAGTTGAGTAACCGACTGTTAGTACGGTAAATTAGAGAAGTTTTACCTGCATAACTGCTTCTTTAATTACGTTTGTTTTTAACTTCTCCTCTTGGTGTACCTGAGTAAGCCTGAGGGCACTTGGCGGTTTTGCAGTAAACGTTACTGGGCATGGTTTCGTATAAACTCGGAGATGTACAGTAACCATGCCTTTAACATTCATGTGCGTCTCTGTCTCTGCAGGTTTTGAGAACACAGGGTGAACCTGTCCTGCTGGAATGTTAAACGTGTGTCCAACAAATATTAGGCGTTCCACACAAGTGTAGTTTCAGCATAATTAACAACATTGCATTGTGGTCACATGTACAGTACGTATGATATGTTCCCATAGCGAAACCCATGTTTGTAGATAACGACAGGACTGACCTGGGGATATTGGAATCCACAGTGATACAGCCATACAAGAAGACGATGACACCGATGACTGCTGCTGGGATTAGCATCTGAGTGTACACACCCAACCAGGCGAAGTACAAACCGATTTTCTCTCCAAAGTACTTCCTGGGTTCGTGAGCAGAAAGGGAAAGAGATAAAGAGAGGGCAAATAAAACTGATCACTTAGAAAACACTTACAGTATAAGTGCTAAGTATTCTTAATTATAGTATTCATTGCACGATCGAAACTATCTAATCTGTCTTTAATCTTTGAAATATTTTCATACATGCCCATATTAAAACGCAAGACATTTTAGGTTGATTTATTAGTCAAAAACGGCATGCAAATTCAAATATATTTTGACTTATCGAACCCGAACACTTCTATTAATCCTGGCGCCAGCAGGCATCAAAGAATTTAAAAACATTTAGAAAATTTTTGTAATGTTTAAGATGTACAGTAGGATTATTCGCATGGATGACATTATCACACTCTTTTATAATTGGTGAGGTACGTGTAACTATACTATATGCGTCACTGCACATTACAGGTATGTGAACAATTGTTAATTACACTAACTGCCTGTCTCCAGCATGGGTGAAAGTAGGTCAGTATGGTTTGAAGTACTGGAAAGAGGGGAGAGAAGCTAACAAAACCCACATTCAAAACCATTCACAAAAGCACTTTCAGCAAGATAAAATGTCTGATAACATTAGGTCATCTTAAATGACACATTGTCTCCTTAGGAATTGCCCCTGAACCATATGTGTTTTTCTGATAATGGCTAATGTGGGCTATAAAGCTAACCAACCTTATTCACACGCCTGAATACCAAGTTCCTCCCTAATCTCTGATCAAGGGCACTACTGTACTTGGTGTGTGTGGAGCAGTGGATTGTACACCATTCATAATGTACTGCCATTCACTTTACTCACTTTACTTTATTTGCAACCCCAGAAATTAGCTCATTTGAAAAAACTGGGGTTTTAATCAGGGTGGAGAGAATTAATCACTTCAAAAAACCTTAAAGCTCTTGTTAAAATACTTTGCAAAAAAAAAAAAAAGGAATTTTACTTTTCAGTGTAACAACAACAGTGAAACGAGATCAAGGTTTAGGAATGGTCCATCCAGAGTTCAAATCTAAACCCCATAAAAAATATTATTATATACATTATTTTTATTTTTATTTTTTAAATGAATTTGATTGTTTTTACTTTTTAGATTATTAGTAAGAATAAGGAGAAAATGTTTATATATGATTATATTATATTATTATATGATTTACTCTTTGTCTCAAAAGAACTTAACAGTGGTGTTTTTTTTTATATCCATTGTATACAGTATATGAAACTATATAATCTAGCAATCATGCATTTTCATTCCAAAAATACAGTATATAATAATTTATAAGGTTATAAATGCTAGTAACATGTGTATATTATAATTTTGGTTTGTCAGTATATTTGGTTGCCATGATATTCTCAGTAATTCATGTAACAGTTAGTGCAACATTATAATGTTCTAATTATCACATTATTATAATATTGTTGTTTGTCTTTCGGTTGCTCCCGTTGAAGGGTCGCCACAGCGGACTATTCGATCTGCATACAACTTGGCACAGGTTTCACGCTGGATGATCTTTCTGAAGCCTTATCTGTGCTTGGGACGGCACTGCATCCAGTGGCTGGCGGTTGGGTAATGACTGGGAATCAAACCCAGGCCTTCTGCATGGCAGGCAAGAAACCTACCACTGAGCCAAAAAAGCCCAATTTACATATAAAATGTAATAGAGTACTTTCATTTAGTGGCAATTTAAGCTTGTTTTTTAATAATAAAAAAAAAAAAGTCAGAGATTGTCTTTGTTTAAATGTGCGTAAATGATTATAAATTGGGATGTAATCACAATTTCTATCGGTTAACATTTGGATCCTGACTATCCTATAACCCATCTGTGATCAAAAGTCCTAAAGCACTATAATTATCCACAATGTCAAAGTGGGAGAGACTTGCATTACTCACTCCCCTGTCAATTGTGGGTGTCGATGAGGTCATTTTTGTGGAGGAGCACAGTTAGTGCTCAGGTTTCCTGTGACGTAGTATGTAAAAACACTTCGGAAGAGAAAAGATGTACAGTAGTGGTTTCACATGTCTCAGAAGAAGCATGTAGCCTTCATAGCCTTTATTCTTTCCTGTGTGGCTTGCTGGCCTGTCCAGGTGTGTAATGCAACTGAAACATCTGTCTTTAACAGTTCTTACCTGATCAATCCGATGGGTTGGTACATGTAGAAAAGGCTGTATCTTGCCCACTGCTCGTATAACACCTGCAGAGAAAATGATGGATTTCAGCAAGCGTATGATCAATCAAGCGCAATTACGGCACTTGTCAGGACAGAAGGCCTGAAATGATTAACTTCCCCCGCGTAATGGGAATTGAGAAATGCAAACTAAATGAACAGTGATGGATTCACATCAACAACAACAACAATACCAACCACAACAGAAAAACATCTGATGTCGAATTTAGTCTCTAATGGGCTTCCCGCTCTGTGCCTCTAGAACATGATGTATAGAATGAAATAAACAAGGCAGCTTCATTGTGGAGCTACTTAGCTGTGCACAATAAACATATCAACAAAGCATGTACAGTAGATGCACGAGCAAGTACCAAAGCATCTCAAACACCCAGAGGACAAGTCAAAATCCAAGGAAATGACATAGTGGAGGGCACTATAAATCCCTTCGTATCTGTATTGTCTGTACTGCAAGTCCCTCTGAGCATGTTTACAGGAGTTACACTTGGCAATACATTTTTTTTCACCGCCAACACGCCTGTTGACGCACAGCTCACAGATGGTGAAGTGGGAAATTATACTGTTGCCTTGGTGACACTCACACACTCATAATTATGCCTTGTTGAAAGCAGAGATCTCGTCCAACACCACACTGGGCCGCCCTGACAAGGCCTCGGTCTTCGCATGAGCACATTTACAGGATATTTCGGTCAATATAAATGAAAATTAAAATCATCAGAGGGTCAGATTCACAAAAAAGGCTTTTGGTGCAAAAGCCTAAAAGCAAATGTACTAATTGAAAACACTTCATCATAAGTATCTAACACTTATCATCTTGGAAATTCTTAAGTGGTATATCTATAGCAAATGGAAGAATTTTGGACATGGATGAATCTAAAAGGGAGAACATTGGATTTTTTTAAGCAGTTAATTAAATAAATGCTTAAACTCAATAAACCACCAATTTTCACATATTTCTAAATACCAGTATAGTCACTGCTGTAGCTGTCCTCCATTGTTTTTGTCATGTTTCTGACATGGTATGAGCATTAAAATGTGTTGGACAAATGCCACATAAAATCATGTGTCATGATGATTTATTGGATATTTCATGTATCTGACCTACTGTATGACTACATAAAAAAAAAAAAACTTCTGGCTCAGGTTTGATTTAAAAGATAATAGATTTTTGTGGCCCACTGTATTGTACACTGATCAGCCATAATGTAAACTTTTCAATTACATACCAGTAAACAGGTGACAGCATTGTAGGCACCCAAGACTCACCCATGATTGCGGGGACCAAAATCTAGGCTAACCAGTCTGATTCCACAGGAAAGCCAATGCAGCACTGGTAGCCATGATAGAAAGCTTCCAAAATCGCCACTTTCCAACCCGATGGAGCACCCTTTGGAAAAAGCTAATTCGATCTGCAGAGATCCCACCCCTCAACCCACAGCACCCAAAGAATCAGCTGCCAGGCACCACAGTACAGCCCCAGACGTATCGCAGAGCCACCACGATGGCACAAGGGGAACCCCAAAAACAAGGTAATGGTTTTAATGTTATGGCTGATTGTTGCATATTGTACAGTAATTTGATTTTTCTTACCTTTCTATCATTCAGTTCAGCCTCAACACCTTCAATGTCTCCCTGTAACATGGATTGTACTGTATGTTAACACATATATTTGGATCTAATGTATTGACATAATACTTACTGTATGCACAAGTGTCAAGTATAACAAAACTTCATTTAGCTTTATTTAGTTTCTACTGTAAATATTTGACCAGTGTCCGTGCAAACATTGTGACACATAAGACAAAGGACATTAGATATGACACACCAGACAGTACACAGTGAAAAAAGCAAATATTTTACAAGTAAAACTATAAGTAAATATTTAGTAACAGCACATGTTTTGGCATTACTTACATCGTGTAGAGGGTAGGCTGATGTGTAAATTCCCTGAGCAATGAGCGTGTTAATGCCTACAGACATAATAATAATAATAATAATAATAATAACATTATTTTTTAAAGCAAAAAATTATTTGAACCATTTAGACTCTAATTAATGAACTACTCCACCCTAAAACACCATAAATATTTTAATACTGAAATATAATATTATATGTAATACAATGTTTGTAATATGTTTAGTGATAAAGGTAATAATTTTTCCGGTTGGTGCTGTACTTTCATTATTTCCATCAGAGGTTAATGGCCGTGTGCCTTTCTGACATCACAGGGTGTCAAATGCTAGCAGACTTACAAAGGAATAGTAAAGAAGAAGATAATTAAATATAGTTTCACTGCTCTTAAAAAACAAGAGCTTCTTTTTCTACTCACCATTTTACAACCATGTTCATGACATACTAATTGGAAAGATTAAGTGAAGGAGTACTGGAGGTAACAAAAGTTTGGTGCGAAGTGTGACAATGAAATGCAGCTCTCTGCCGAGTTAGGATAGAGATGTATATGTATATGTACCGTATATACTGTATGTATAAGTATGATGTATATACAGTAGCTCAGAGATCTACAAAAGGATGATCGTGATCTTCTTTGTCTTTCGGCTGTTCCCTTTCAGGGGTCGCCACAGCGAATCATCTGCCTCCATCTAACCCTATCCTCT
>JAQMYL010000007.1:22315711-22331906 GCA_030014365.1 Clarias pachynema | reverse complement strand
ATACAGTGTATATATATATATATATATATATATATACACTTTTATACATGAAATTTCAGGTTCTACAACACATGCGCAGGCTATTATTTATAACATGTTGTAATTTATATCTATTAATAGTTACATTTAATGTGGTGGAATATTGGAATGTCTGCCAAAACAATTTTGCAAGTTAAGACCTATAAACAGAGATTCTGTGTCTTTATTCTCACCGTTTTCTTTTACCCACATTATGAATCACTGACTCTAAATAATGAGTAAAATCCTAAATTATTTGAGACATGACTGTCATAATTAAAAGATTTTATACCTTTGCTTTATTCAACAGCATTACAACTGACCTGAACATGAGTAATTAAGTGGTGCCCAATCCTTACATCTTTAGTTTTATCATTTAAAAGACAAGGGCAGCATTTAAACAATACAAACTACTTTTGTTTAAGAGTTTAACATTTATTATAAAATTTAATTAAACAAAAAAAGCTACATTTTACTGAGCAGCTTCTACTTACGCCAGTTTCAATTGCACATCATTTTCGAGACTAATTTGCGCTCGTTGTGTTTTAAGACTGGTGTAAGAGTGTGTAATGAAGGTGCTCGAGACTAATTCCCTTGCAGGCTTTGGAGGAAAAAGGCTGTTCGGAGGCTTTTTAACACGCACGAGATTAGTTTATATAACACAATAAAAATGCGTTTCGGTTGCAATACTCGGAAGGCCGTGTCTCGGTTAGGTCTGAGGCTGATCAGACATGGCCAATCAAGCTGAAAACCAGATAATTCTGGTCACTGGCTAATGACTGGTGCAGCTCTATTATAAATGTTTAAAAGGAAAAAAAATCTATTTAAATAGATTTTGGGGTCAGTGTGACGATACGTGAATGGCCACACAAAATATAACTAAAAAATAACTAAATCAAATAATTTCTTTTTTTTTTAACTAAACATGTCATCCTATAATCGTCCGATCTGCACATAATTAGACAGTGTTTTATGCCAGATGCCTTTGCTGATGCAACCCTCCAATTTTATCTGGGCTTGGAACCGCCACTGCATCCAGTGGCAAGGATTTAGGCATTGGCTGGGAATTGGACCCGGGCCTTGCGCATGGCAGGCGAGAAACCTACCACTTAGGGCATGAGACGGGGTACACAGTCCATCACAGGGCACACACACACACATACACTCACTCAAACATACACCCACACACTATTGGCAATTTGGAAACGCCAATTAGCCTAATCTGCATGTCTTCGGACATGTCTACGGACCACTAATCATGTTAAATAGTCAATTATATTGCGAGCTAACTGTTTACAGTATGCAGCACTTTCATTCCTGCATAATTGCTATAGTTAATTACAAAGAAAGCAGATTCTAGTGTCTAATTTGGTTTCATTTGCGAATTCCTTCTGATGTATAAGTTAGTATGACACAAAATCAAATGTCGGCAAAGGTAAAAAAAAAAAAAAAGATGAAATGGATTGTAAATCTGATTTCTTTTAAAAAGGTGGCCTGAGTGGTTAAGAAAATGAGATGAGCGAGGGTTGAATGTCAAGAGGCATAATGTACTAATTGAATGGACTGTAAAGCTATAACTTGCGGAAATAGGATTTATGGATATAGGCTCAGAGTATCCGGTATGATGGCTAAAACTGGTGGAAACCTTTATTACACATTTGTGGAAAGAAGAAGTTTCTGCAAAGGGTTTTACCTGCCATGAAAACACTCTTGTGGTGTCCAACATGAAGATTAACCTATACAAGAGCCTTTAGAGGAGCAAGCCAATAGGGCTTGCAGTTATAGGAAAATAACGCCAGGCAAGGTGGTGTGACATGACACCCTTAATTCTGTTATCCCTTATACTGTATATCACAACATAAACATTTTATTAATTAAAGAATAACATTTTTTATGTTTGACCATAAAAGTCTTGTGGACAAGACGTGCTTTAAAATGTCATGTTCCAGCCTCATCTCTAACTGTTACAAAGCTCTGCCACCAGAGACTATTTCCAAAACTGCTAAATATACAAGGGGTGTTCAAGTCAAACCGGGACTTATACTGTATAATATATAATCCCCTACTACACTTATGCACTTATCAATTATCCACTGTTTCACTAGTGCTTGGATACTATCAAAGTAGAAGGTTTTCTCAGTATGCCCGAGCCATGATCAGACTGCTTGGCCCAAACAATTTCTAGTCGAGTTCCTGTGATGTGCAAGTGCTGTTTATCATAATGCATTACCAATATATTCATTCAAAAAGTACATACAATAATAAATATATTATTTATTATTTATATAGTAGTTTGCAGTATTTCAGTATAACAGAATATAACATGTACACTCACATCTTCCTCCCTCTCCAGGTCAAGTCCCATGTCTATAAGCTTATGTTCAAACTCCTCTCTGAGGTGGTGCGCGTTACTGGCACTCTCCGGGTCGTGATGAGTGGGGTCGGACTTGTCGCGTTTCCCCGTGCAGCAGCAGCAGCAGGTTCTGAAGGTGCTGGAGGAGTGGTGGTGTGTGTGCTCTACTTTGTCTATAGGGTAGGTTATGATGTAATCAATGCGCCTCTTGCCATCCTCGAAATAACCGTCTTGGCTGGACGGCTCAGGTACCTTGATTGTGCTTTGACTTTTCATCACCTGTGGGCAGAAAGAAAACAAGGCTGGGTGAGAGAGTGTGTTTACGTCTCAGGTAATTCACAACATGGACATGCTTGAGTCAAATTAAAAGAGTCGTTGTTGAAATCGCTGTCCTCGCCTTTTAAAGGTCCTATATTTTACTATTTCTTTACCAAGATAAGATGTCCAGAAGGTCTCCAAAGTGTTCCAGCTGAAATACCCCTCATATAATGTCTTTATTGATACGTCAAACGCCTCCATTTTATTCTTCTTCTTAAGGCTGCCCCCCCCCCCCCTCCCCACCAAGCGCAGAGCAGACTGAAAAAGCTGTCGTAGAGTATCTTCTTTTATGAGGTCACAATATGGGGAAATCGAATTGGCTTGTTTAAGTCCTGAACAATATGAAAAGGGAAAATGGACAAAAAACAGGCAATTTCCCCCCCAATTTTTTAATATATAAATGCACATTGGAGATCCATTGGAATTGTTCTTTTATGTCTTTTATATAATAGGTCTATTTCATGAAAAAAAATAAAAGTAAAATTTCTTTTAGTTGCTCCCATTGAGGGATCACAACAGCAGATCATTCAATCCATGCACAAACTGGCAAAGGTTTTACACCAGCTGCCCTCCTTCCTCACACAACCCTCCTGTTTTTCTAACCTCGCATGGGACTGGCACTGCATGCAGTCAGTATCTGGGTAATATGGGGCTCAAACCTGGATCCCCAGATCCCCAAATCAACAACCTAGAGCCTTAGCTGGCTGAGCTGAAATAAAATGGCAAAACTAAGCAGCTCTTTTTCAACCAGGTGTGGAGCTCATTTCTAAGCTGGAAAAATATGAACGGAGGCTGAAATGCAAATCACACACTGGTTGGCGCTCACCACTATATGACGGCCAACAACTTGAGTTGGCCAAATTCAGGACATGCAAAGCCAACCATTACAGGCAGTATTTTCAAACTGCTGCTGATGCTATGTAACAGGGCATGGTAAGACACTAAAAAAGGACACATCAGGAGATTTTGGCGTAAGTGACCTCACAGACAAACACGATTGGCTAGTGCCGTTTAATATGTGAAAGAGATCAGCACACAGCACACAGAGAGATGATGGTGAAGTTTACTCTGTTGGTCTCTTGGTCAGGATTCCATCTGGCAATCTCCTGTGGATAGGGACAATTCTTTCTAATGTATCAGTTTAATTCTAAAGGAATTCTACATCTAGAAACATGATTTAAACCTGGGACTGTGTCTATAAGATTTTGCCCTCCTATTGCTATTGGAAAAAGTTCTTATCCAAGTAAACATAATGTTAATCTGTCAAGATATAGGGTATTAGTATAAAGTATAAGTATTGCGCACAAGTCTTGAGCCCACCCCTCATGTCTTCATATTGTTATTCCAAAGAGCCAGACTTTCTTGTATTTGTAATGCAGTCCAAGCTTCCTGAAGTACTTTTCTAGCTCTCATTTTCAGTCCAGTCCCTGTATCTGAGCAGGTTCAGTGGATTTTTTTTTTCTTTGTTAAGCCACACAGTCACCTACTGTATGAATCATTCAAGCATAAAAAAAAAAAACATCCAGACATGAACCAGGGAGAAACAGGCACAGATGATGACAGATGATCAGGCCGGTGATTAGTATACTGGTGATGCTGAACGTTGAGTGGTTGGAACAGACGAGAGGGGAAATGAGGTTGCTGCTGAGGTTGTTACATAAACTAAATGAATTTTTAAATTGCATCTTTAGGCACTTTCACATTTTCATATTGTTCAGGGCTTAAACAAGCCAATTAGATTTCCCCATATTGTGACCTCATACTGTATACTGTAAGAAGATACTGTACTGTAATCTCCACCAACTTTTTCAGTCTGCTCTGCACTTGGTGGGGGGGATCAGCATTTAAAAGAAAAATGTTTTGTCACAGTAAAATATTTGTTCCCATTTCTACATCATTTAATTTACATAATTTAATCAAATCTAATAGGAAGAAATTCACTGCGATGGATTGGCACCCTGTCTAAGTCTAAGTCTAAGTCTCCTGTGATAGGCTCCAGGTCCCCGCGACACTGAATACAGGATAAAGCGGTATAGACGATGAGTGAGTGAGAGTGAGGAAGAAATCCATGGGCTCAATACTTTTGCACAGCATTGTATATATTAAAACACAGCAAATTGACAAATTCCTTCATTCGCTTCCGAACCAGAAGAAATACAAGATAATAAGCAGATCTACAAATTTGAAGTCACACCCAACCACAAACAAACCACATAACCAATGGCATCTAGCTTCCTTCATATGTTTTTAGACTATTATTCTCTTAGCAAAAATACATGAACAAACATTGCTAGAGGCTTGTTGGTTTAAGAGGCAACACCTCATAGAAAAAGTCAAGATGTGTACTCTCTAAATTGCTCTAAATTGAACCTGTGCAAAAAGGGCTAAGCAATGTGTTTAATTTACAAAAGGGAACCTGTGGGCTAACACACTAACACATAAAAAATAATAGGTGTACTCTGACTGGTAAACTTTCAAGTCAATATTTGCCTCTGGATAATGGACTGTAATGTTGATTCTCACGACAGCCGAGGTCTGTAAAAATGTCACCACATTAGTCAGAATAGAGGCTCTTACTGTAGCGTCCCCTCATATCCAGAGCACAGCTAATAGAAAGAAATCTCACCAATCATGCACCAAAACACAGGCATAGACGTTTGGAAAAGGGACATAATCAGTTGCAGTGTTTCCGAAGCTCTTTTCGCACACACGCTTTACTTATTTATGATGCTGTCGGATGATCGACTCCAAACACATCACAGGAAATTGAATTTTATGATTTATTGTGGTGCTGTGTTTATACTGTAGGTGTTAAGAATGACCAGGGTTGCACAGATATCGGGAGCTAAAAGCAAAAAGCACAAATCAATTATGGCAAATCACTTGGGGGAGGAAAAAAAAAAGCTTTTTATTTTAAAATATTAATGAAAAAGACAGGCTTATTAAAAGTGAGTACATATCTAGTTAGTGTTTCAAAACGCTTTGCTTCATATGGAACATATCGGACGATATATTTAGGGAACAAGGACGTGCATATGAATAGTTAATTTTGTGCAAATAAGTATGCTTTTTTTTTTTTTTTTTTTTTTACATTTGCATGCATATCATTTCCCTCTTTTTCATAATCGTTTTGTGCACACAAAAGCTACAAGCCTAGAAACCTACAAAATATTACTCACTGTATTGCAAAGCACTAGAAAAAAAAAAAAAGAAAACACACTGCACTGAAGAAAAAAAGATTAACAATTATGATTGCTTTCTGAATACATAATAATCTAAGACATGAAAGAAAGAAACAACTTGTGTGCATGCAGTGTTGTACAGTACTGTGCAAAAGTCTTGAACCACGCCTCTTTTCTTCACATGAAATTAAATTCAATTAAATGATGTAGAAATGTCGAAAATGTTTTACTGCGACAGGCGGTAAATTGCCTAAAGACGCAATAAAAAAATTATTTGTTTATGTAACCACCTCAGCAGCGACCTCATTTCCCCTCTCGTCTGTTCCAACCACTCAGCATTCAGCATCACCAGTACACTAATCACCGGCCTGATCATCTGTCAACATCTGCACCTGTTTCTCACTGGTTTCTGCCCTACGTTGGATGTTTTTAATGCTTGAATGATTTATAGGTCACTGTGTGTCTTAAACAAACAAACAAAAAAACATTCCACTGAAACTGCTCAGATACAGCCACTGGACTGAAAATGAGAGCTAAAAAAGTCCTTCAGGAAACCAGGAGAACTATTCTTCAAGACTACATTAAAACATACAAAGTCTGATTTTTGGAAGCAAAATATAATGAAACGTTTGCACAATAAAATTTGATTCTGGCCTATCCGCTTAAGCGAGGGAAAGTGGCCAGGTCAACAGTGAGCCAAAGTCAGCAAGTATGCAAACAGAAAAACTAAATTTGAATGCAAATCCAAAGGTGCGCCAACAAATATGCAAAAGTCGGTGGAAAGAAAAGAAAATACAAAATGGTGCAAGCGAGGAAGTGTATAGAATGACTCGAAAAATACCATGTTTGCATAAATCTCGTTCTCCAACGAACATGACAAAGATGCAACCATGAAATCCCCTGACCAGATGAAGCTCTTAGTATCACATCATCACTTATTGATCACTACTGAGATTGAAGCAGGACTATAAACTGTACTGTACATACTGTACACGCATTTGTTGACCCAATCACATCCAGAGGCAATTTATCAAAGCCCGTCCATCTACTAGCATGTTTAAGGGAGGTGGGTGGAAATAACAAACCGATCAATATTTTTCTCCACTAGTTTACTTTGCAAATGAGTTGGACGTTTAACAATCAAAGCAGCGGTTGCTCTAATACAGTAGTGACCAAAAATATTGAGACAAAAATGAAATTCAGTGTTATAACAATCTTATAATTTGAAAAATGAAATTGTTATACAACAATCAATATTTAGAATTGAAATCATCTATTCTTGAAAACCTGATGGATCTGACTGGACATGGAGTCAAAAAGTCGCGTGCAGAACTCACACATGGTGTCATTCACTCACAACCCGGCTTGATTGCTTCCTATAGATCATTTACAGATCATTTTCCACAGTAGTTCGCAGTTCACTTGAGAATTTTCCCAAGTTTTAGCCATTTTGGTGTAGAGGTGGACACCCCGGCTACAGAAAGTAAAAGTCCTGCCACATATTTGTTCCATTCATTAACTAAACCTGCTGATTCTAATTAGCACTTCTCTTCAGCCAGATAGATGAGAACTAATTAGTCACATCACTGTTTTTGTGCACAGAGAGAGCAACTATGATACACAGCATATTGTACTGTATGTTGTTTGAATACTGTTGGCCACTACTCAAAACAACAAAGTTGAGCAAACATGTTCATCCTCATCAGTAAATTTATGATATTATGATATTTCACTTACTATAGAATCGTCTTCAGCACATCCGGTGTCCCTGGCACTTTTGGACTCCCGTACCCTGACTCCTTGGTCCTTCGCTGGGACAGAATCGTACGCGTCGTTCCGCCACATCTCGGCCTCCTCTCCCAGCTCAGAGAGCTGTTCCTCTGTGCTGCTCTGAACCAAGCACGTTTCACCTGCCAGGAGAAGCAGCGAACAAACACTAATTAACTCGAATGATATGTTTCCCTAAACGGACATACAGAGTGCTAATCAGAGACACTGCTGAAGTCATACCAGCCTACTGTGTGTCGCTTCAGCAACAGAGAAATAGAACGTTCACAGACTTCAGAGCCACAAATAATAAGTCTACTCTATATTTATGGCAAACATGAGACGACACAGGAACTGAACATGAATTTCAACTATTAATTATGAAAGAAAGACAAGTGCGAGATGATTTATCACATGCATATGAATGCATAATAAGTAAAAAAGACCATACTGACTTTGACCTTTTTGTATAATATTATTGTAAATATTCATACTTTTAAAGAGCATGTTAAATGATATGCTTAATTAAGTTTGCACCTATTAAAAATTTGTCTTGTATTTGTACAAGAACGAATTTCACTACGCAATAATGTGTATGTGACAAATAAAGGCTTAACTATATATATGCTATAAAGATGTCACAAAGCATTGCAGCATTGCTCCTCTTATTGCTTATGTTACAGCAGCTATAAATCATTACCCCCTCATGAGCCTTTCTTTTTCCATCTTGATGCTAATAAGTAAGGCACATGGTAGTGTGTTCTATTATTATGCTACATTGAGAAATACCATTTGCGAGATCACGAAAGAAGCAAAACGGAGTACATACTTATTAAAACAGATATTGTCAAAATGATTTACAATAAACAATGACTAATTATTCCTCTGATTATTCATTCATTCATTCATTCATGAGGCAGAAATACACACTGGATGGGTTGCTAATCCATTTTAAGACACCCTGCACACATTTCTTTGTATTTACCATAGACAGGCCACCTACTGGCTTGTTTTTGTAGGTCGAGGAAACTGTATAGGAACTCCACATGGACACTGGGAGAGCATGTTAAACTCTGCACAGACTATAATCCATGCTCAGGAACGAACTCAGGAACTATAGCTGTGGGGCAAAAATGCTGGGAATGCCCCCTGTTACTGATTAATCCTTTTCTTCTTTCATTAATAATATTATATTATTAATTTCTTTGTCATTATAAAAAAAAAAGGCCTTGCCTCATTTTATACCTTTAAGTTAAGCGCCTTTAAATACTGACTGCTTTTATTTTTAATTATTATGATGGATGATTTTATAGATTTTCCTAATTTAATTCAAGTGGACTTCCAAACTTAAGTCGTGTACTGGAGGTAAAAGCTCTGGCTTCGGCTGGATCGATGCAAACCAACAATTCATTCAACTCTCTCAAACCTACAGCTGGAATTAGAAAAATCTATTTACAATTGATTTTCGTACTTCAAACTGTGTTTCAAAGTGTGTTTTGTTCAAGAAAGAGTCATGCTTTAGTGCCACAGTGGAGGCTTACTTCCAGCAGCAAAAAAAAAGTGCAACCAACAACCAGAAAGGTCAGTTCTTTTAAAACTCTGTCAAATGTTTAATGGAGAAAGTGAAGTATACTGTAGACAGCTTTCACCTGAGAAATCTTTGATGTTAATAACACTTGGGTTTGCCAGCCGTAACAAAGCAATGATTAAACTCAGTGTTATGGAATGCATTGTTTTAGATTTTCTATATATACAGTAGCTACAGTACAAGTTTGTTTCACTATTAATCTGAAAATGTATTCATAAAATATATGATATTTACCTATGACAATGATCTACCAATAATAAATATAAATATAAAAAAACATAATATACAGACGCAAAATCCTGGTACGGTTATTAACGCTTACATGTCTAGTTTAACGTATAAAGGCCAAACCAACAGGAAGTAAATACAAACCTGTGTGTGGAATGATTCAGCAGTTAGCGTGCATAACAATGTAAATTACAGTTGAAAAACAAAAACAGCCCCAAAGGTCTATAATTACAACAAGCGTTCAAGTCAAACCGGGGCTTTTGATTGCGCAGAATAATAAAACTAGCTTTCTTCCTCAATAATCCCCTGCTGCACTAAGGCACGTATCACAGCGTTTAGCTTGTGCTTGGATATCATCAAGGTAGAAAGTTTTCTCAGTACACCGGAGCCATGATCGAACTGCCTGTTTCATGTCTGAAATGCTGGCCTCTGAGGAACTCCTGTAGCAGTTCAAACATGTGAAAATGGCTTGGAGCGAAATCAAGACTAGAGTAAAGGGAATGTGGCAATAACTCCCAGCCAAGTTCCTGTAATGTGTGAGTAGTGTAGGTGAATGATTGTGTATACGGTTCCCATAGACAGATGCATCTTTTCTGCAAATTGGCAACAAGTAAAGGATAAGGCATTCTGAGCCACCTCGGCCAGGATTGTCATCTACAGACTATACAGCCTTCTTTAAAACTTTGTACCGTTCAAATGTTTTATCATGTGCTTGAAGTCTTCTGTACAAGTCAATTGGTTTAATAAGTCCTGGTTTTGACTTGAACACCCTTCATATTAAGAACACTTTGTACGTTTTAACCACCATAATTATATTTAATGTTCGCTGTAAATCACACACCCATACAGCACAGCTTGTCACATTATGGAGACCTTACAAGGCACAATGTCCTGACTTAAGCAAATAAATTTACTGACCCTTAAACTGAAGTGACACTGGAGACTCTTTCCATGAATGTTACGCAAACTACACACACACAGACCCTCAAACCTGGAGATGCAAATCCACAGTGCTAACCTGTCCTATGCCCTTTACCCATAACTGCCCTATGTCACTCTAACTGCCCTTTAATCCAAGCTGCGACCTGTACTTAAACATCCATTTTATAAAGGGGCTGTGGTGGCTTATTGTGTTCAGAACTTTGGCGGTTCGAGCCCCAGCTAATCCAGGTTGCTGTTGTTGGGTCCTTGAGCAAGGCCCTTAACCCTGTCTGCTCCAGGGGCGCCATAAAATAACCGATCCTGCGCCCTGATCCCAACCTACTGAGAAGAAGCTTAAACATATCTTCTCTTATACTGAACGTCTAGCTGCCAATTCCTGCTATCCGTTATCACCCAAATGAGGATGGGATCCTCTCGAGGATTTCTTCCTATTGCCATCTCAGGGAGTTTTTCCTTGACCATCGCCCTCGGCTTGCTCATCAGGGACAATGTGATTATTTTGATTCGTACATATTTTCTTACATATTGCTCACACATTTTCTCACAAAGTTTCTTTTGATTCTGTTAAGCTGCTTTGCAACAATGACCATTGTTACAAGCGCTATACAAATTGCTGCTGTTGAGTGCTTGAGCAAGACTCTTAACCCAGTCTGCTGCTCCAGGGGTGCCGTATAATGGCTGAACCTGCACTCTGTCCCCAACCTATTAACATAGGCTGAACAATAGAACATTTCACTGTGCAGATATAATATAGATTGAATTGAACTGGAATAAAGAATTTCCCGGTGTAATAATATACAGTACAGTGTATGTGACGAATAAAGGCTGCACTTAATTCTTAACTTAATTTTTAAATTTAAAATAGGTTTTTAAAGCTAACATACAAACCATTGTTTATTATTCAATTTATATATATATATATATATATATATATATATATATATATATAGATTATTATTTTATTTTTTTTACTTTTATAATTTTTTATAAAATTTATATTATATATAATATTTATTTATTTACATTTTTTTTAACCTTTTATTTATTTTATTTTTTTCTTGCATTATTGCTCCTACCTGGCCTTGATCAGAAAAGGTAGCCAAAAGTTTTCCTTAATGCAAATCCACAAATTTAAATATGGACTTCTGAGGTGTAAGAGATACACCTGATCTTCCTTTGAAGGTTCCAGTTTCAGCAGCAAGGCTTTGAAAACCATCCTGCGTTCATTCTTTTTTTTTTTTTTTTTTATCATAGGAAACATTTTACCCAATCTGGCAACACTGGCAACGAGGGAATCCCTCAAACTACTGTGGTGTCTATCGCCTGCGCAGTGGAACGCGCTCCGTGGATGCGTGCGTGCGCTCTTGGCAAGTCACGCGCTCTTATTTACGCATAGACAAGTGTGCGCCTTTCCTTGATTTCAAAAAAAAAAAAAAAAAACGAAGAAAAAAAATAAATAACAACAACCGTGACCTAGTCTTTTAACAGTTTTCTGAATGCTGTGGTGTTGGCAGCCACTGATTACACTATCAACAGATTATCGCGCACATACACAGAAGAAGAAGAACAACAAAAAAAAGCCCCCAGTGCTGAATGAGAATGCTTGGAACGGTTAACTGAAAACTCCTACGTTATTCGCTTTACTCACGAACACTGAATCTACAACAGCGTGTAGGCACAAAATATGCCTTCAAGATGCTGCAGAAGGTTTAAAAAAACAACCAAAAAAAAAAAAAAACATGCATGCACAAGTGCGTGCATAAATCATAGATGCGTCCCGGAGCGACAACTTCAAACAAGCTTAATCTTCCAAAAATATATACAAATAAAGAGAGGAAAAGGTGTGCTCGGTGTTAAACTCACCCGATTGAGCATCTCCACTCTCTCTGCCAGAATTTGCATCACCTTCAGCGTCCATCGAAGCGCACTAGGCAAATATTTCTATTTAAATTATTACGGACTGTGTGTGTGTGTGTGAGCCTGAGTGAGTGCGTGAGTGACTGAGTGTCCAATCCTTTGCCAGTTTTCACCATCTGCCACTATATCACAGTCTTTGAATGCTCATATTTATACACACACACACACACACACACACACACATCATCCGAGGAGGTAGAGAACGGGAATGGATATTGGATGAGCAAAGCATTGGTCGATCCACCCACTACATGTGGTTTTATACAACAGCTAAACATCACAACCTCACTTTGGGTCACAGTGAGCATGCATGAGTGTGAGGAGGGGAAAATGATGGAATGAAAAGCCTGCCTTTCTCTCTCTCTCTCTCTCTCTCTCCATCCATCTGAGACCGAACCAAAAACCTACGTACATACAGACAAGATCTGATCTTTTTATTTATTTTTTATTTATTTTTTTATAGAGATTAGTGCTCGATAGGTTGCATTCAGACTGCCACAAAACATCAATCCTAAAATAGCCACCCTGCAAACAATGTATGAAACGTATTAATCTCTCTCTCTCTCTCTCTCTCTCTCTCACACACACACACACAGACACACACACACACACACACATCCTCATGTAAATCTACACTCCACTGATGCGCAGGTCAAAGTCAAATGTATTCATGGTTTTTCCCCCAAATGGTTATATAAGCTGCTTATTCAGACTGTGTAGTGTGTTCTGTAAGGTCTTGTATTCTTTTCGCACTGTGCATTGTATTGCACATTTTATTTACTACACAAACAAACAAACAAACAAACAAACAAACAAACAAACAATGGCTGTCAATGGTATTTGCATCCTTCCTTTGGTTTTCCATCCTGCATGTTAAACGATGCAGCTTTGGCTCCCAAGTATTCTCTTTGGATCTGCCATAATCTAGGCTGCATTATATCCTCTTTTTTTTTGCATTTATTATTTTGCATTCATTGCATGCTTGTTTTCTCTAAATTTCTTGTTTAGAGAAATTTTTTTCTAAATTTCTTGTTTTCTGTAATTTCTACAGTGTATGTTTCAAGACATTTCATACATGTTTGAATGAATACAAATATTTTTATGCATCTTATTTTCACATACACAACCACAAGAGGGAGCTATGACCTAAATTCATCATCATAATCATTTGATAATCCCTGATTCATCATCATTTAAAAACAAATTTTAACACCTTTTTTGTTTGTAGTCAATGTTGTCTTTGCTTTGCAACTGATTACAAATGACAATTCTGAGCACTTCATTACTACAGCTGACTTTGCAGCATAGACCACCTGATTTGTCAAATACACACATGCATAAACTTGATCATGAATTAAAGGGACAATGTACAGTCCCTTGTTAATCAAAGAAACATTTATAAACAGGAAAAAATGGTGTAATGCAGAATGAAGGAACTATGCTTACTTGTAGATTAAAAGGTGGAAAGGTTTTTTGCTTTGTAATCTCCCGGTGTATCCTTGCTGTGTTTAGTGAGCTCTGCTGTGTAACTCTTGACTATCAGGTATGTGTGTAGGGGGGAAGAAAGAAAACCTACCTGTTAAGCTCGCTTTAAGCACGCCCTCCTGCTGTTAACGGAAATGCAAACTACCAAAAATACCAGATCAGGTAGATTTGTACACCTGATGCTTACATGTTCTAGATGTCAAGCTAATTATTTATTTTTTATAATGACTTAAAATGACTTAAACAAAACCTTAAAAGATACCACACATATTTCCCAGCTTCTAAATCACGTACAGACTTGCCTAGCCTACTTTAGTACATACCTATAGCAGGGTGTGGCCGTAAACTCCCATACTTGTGTAGCAAGGTAAAAAAGAAGCAAGCATAGAGAACACTGTGCATTATTACTGTCTTCTCACTTTCATTTGATTAGAAAGGATGTGTTTCTAAAATGACCTTGGTTGAAACTATTGGGACCATGGTTCATATTAAATAAATAAAACTTTCACTGATTGTACTTAAATATATAGACCACATTTTATCTGCTTGACACTTCTCATTTCCCATGGTTCAACCGTTTCACTGGGAATGGGAATTCCCAGGGAAGTGTTTCATCCTTCAGCTTAAAAATGATAATGTAATGTAGAGATAATTTTTAATATATAGGTAGGATATGAATGTTGCATCATTAAACTATTTTATGTAGTTTCTTTCCTGTATTAGGAGGGTGGATCAGAGGAAGGGGTGTCGCTCAATACAGACCCATTGTCACACCTGATACTTTGCCTAGAGGTTGAAAACTCATTTTCTCAATTTACATTCATCCTCCACCAGTACATGCAGGTTCACTAGTGATAGGAATTCACCTTTTTTAAATGTCCTACAGCTGTTTAGGTACCTCTCTATCTATGTCTTTATCTGTAGGAGAGTTCCACCCGTATTTGTACCCGTATGTGAGGAATTCTAGTCATGGACTTCAAATGACTTCTACTTATTTGATAATTTGATTGTACAGAATTACAGAGAGTAAAAACTACATTTATTTCTACTTCTTCTATTTTTACATTTATTTTTATAGAATCCCCTGCTTTTGTCCGACTTAAACGCTCCTTGTATTTTATATTAATATTAAGGTACTGAGTGTGTAGAGTACACAAACCTATGTAGGTATTTGTGAAGAATTTGTGTCATGCCTAAACTTGTTCGTCATACAAATACTATTAATTAAAATAAGGTTTATTATTCACATGCCGTGACAATCACATTCACTGTATAGGTACAGTATGTGCAGTTTGCTAAGATGTGGCCCCACCCCCCAACAGCATGTTCTTTAAAAGCATACAGCAGTCTGGAAATATCTGGGTGTTGGATATGTTGCATTTTTATTTATGTGGTTTAGCAGTACTGTACGTCAAGGTTTTCTATCAAATAGCTAAATATATGCCTGAAAGGGACAGTAGAGCACATAATATCTTAAAACCTTGAATCCAATTAACTTGCCGTCAACCCTGACCAACACATGCTTTACATGGGGACTAATACTTTTAAATAATTGCATTTTTGCTAATTATCCATGTTCCACAGTAAATTGTAATTTCCACAGTAATTGTCTAATTGGACCAGAAAACAGCATGTTTGCTGTATGCTTTTTTAGTGTACTTTAAATGTGATTTCATATGACTGATGTATTTTTAATATACATAAATTAAGTATATTCTTTAACAACCTTTATGGCCTTCCAATGGCCGTATTCAGATTATATGATGTTTTAATTGCACATAGTTCACTTACTATATTAAACTTATTATGTGATATGTGACGTAGCCAAAAACTCAAGTAGTCTTAGTGCACAGCTTCAAACAGGACCTTTAGTAGGTTGACCATTTGCATTCTTTGGGAATTGTTTGCACAGTTATTTACATGGTGTGACTCACAAGTGAATTCCCATCATATTTTTGATTTAGGTATATTCATTAAACTCTTACAAAACCATGCCAAAATCATACAGTCTGGCTTACATCTTATGAGTGCATAATTAAGACCTTCAAATTTACTTTTGAAAAATCTGACATGGCAAATATCATATTCCAGACAAATGATAATTCTGTACTGTCTTGCATAAGGCAGATTGAGAAAAAAATGTGATAAAATGTAATAAGAAGCCATAAGAATTGCTGGAAAAGCACAGAGTGTAAGCTCGGCCGCGATCACTTGACTGCTGCTTAATTAGAAGATCAGGTCAATCTGGTCCAAGCTCTTTAACTTTTTTTCTTTCTTTGTCCGATCGCCTTCCGAAGGGGTATTTTAGCAAAGAAATTATAGAACTTTCTCTCATATTTAGCTGGCTTCCACATCAATCACTATTCAATACATTAACTAACAATCTGCTGACCGTTA
>JAQMYL010000007.1:22268020-22299677 GCA_030014365.1 Clarias pachynema | reverse complement strand
ATGGTCATGAAAATAAAGAAAACACATTGACAGATAGATGAGAAGGTGTGTCCAAACTTTTGGCCTGTACTGTATATTACATTTTTAATGTATATTTGTTACATATACTAAAGGAGAAATAAGGTAATTATAATATACTTTTAGGAAAAAAATCAAGTTCAACTACCGGTAAACAAATGAATTGCTTCCGCATGTTTATCGGTGGTAGTGATACAGGAAATTGACTGTGCAGAGAGAGACTATAGAAGCTACTGGAAAGACTCAGCTCTTTACCACACCCCCCTTCTTCCCTCAGGCACTGACTCAAAACCACTTTGAAATCATCAAGCACATCATTAGCTGGGTATTGCAGTTTATCAGGGAACACATTTCCGCCTGGATCAGACAGCAAGGAGGATGGGTAAGTGGTTGGTATGCGTGCGTGCGTGTGTGTGTGTGTGTGTGTGTGTGTGTGCGCATGAAGGCTTTCTGGCCACCCATACAGAGCCACACAGGTCGACTCAGACACAGGCCACCACACACAGAGGCACGCCCACTTTAGTGTCAGGAAGCATAGAGGCACAAACTCTGACGCGTTCCATACACATGTATTATGTACACACACAGCGAAAGCACACTACACACACTTATCCATGTTTATTAAACACACTGTATTCTCTTTTTTTTTTTTTTTTACGTTCAATGGATATCAAATGCAAAATTCCCGTATAAACGACACTGATTCGTGTGGGGGTCAGCCTGGCAGACGATGATTCAGCACCCTGCAGCTGGCATTATCACTGCAGAGACTAATTACTGCTAATTTAAAGTAATGTAAGAGGCAGGGTGGTTGTCATCAGACACACATGATAAGAGGCAGGGTGGTTGTCATCATAACAATTATACAGGCAGAAGTAGTCAGAGGGCGGCTAAATTTGTAGCTTTGCTTTAGATGTTCAGCGTATTTCGTTTTCATGTCTTTCACTCGGATGTTTGTGCAACGGTGTCCAAAGACCCTCATTACAGCACAGCGAGGTGCGGCGAGCATGTGTGGCGCAGAAGCTCCTCCAGACCTGGCAGGAGTCCGCTGGCGAGTTTTATAGCTCAGACATGATCATAAAGGCCGTAGTAAGCGCGATCCTGGGTTTTCAAACTTCAAACAGCTCGGCGTCATGGAGCATGCTGTGGTTTACACTACTAAAATCATGGGGCCCTCATGTAAATATGTGACCATGCTTCTGTGCGAGTGTGAGAACGTCTGATAAAGGCAAGCGCAGGTGGAGAAAGACATGGGTACAAACATTGGTGGTTCATATGGAATGCAGTATCTGCCTAAATGAAGGTTTTTTTTTTAATTAACACATTTCCTGTTAAATGTTGTTGCATATATTTCGAATCAGGATAACAGATTGGGGGGAAGCTAAACATTAATAATCTTCTAGAAAGGATTAACCTCAAACTTATAAAATGAAACATGTTTATTTAGCTAAATTAGGACTAAATAACGACATGGTGTTACAGGAAAATAATCAACTGGGAGATTTTGGTGATGTAAAGTACTTTTACAATCGGGATGAGAATCACCAGGGGCCACCTGATATGATATCATCGTGATTGCAATTCTGTAAGAATCTTGATTTAACAATTCCAAACAAACTTGACAAATAATTTGCACCTACCACGCAGGACACTGTGCTGCCTACCAACGTGTGATTGAATGTGTGAGAGGAACTGCAACATTTTACCTCAAATGCAAAAATATATAAATAAAAAATACATTTTACAAATCGATTTTGGAATCAATGTGGCGATCAATGAATTGCCACACCAAAGATTTTTTTGACTTTTGATTTCCCCCCCATCGCTACTTTACAGTGTTTTATTTTTTTAATACCACAGCAATTTGCAATTTTTTTTACTTATTAAAGTATGACACTCTTTTTTTTTTTTTTTTTATTTAAGTATAGTTTTATTCAATGATGTTCAACATCTGTAAATTCTATCCCTTCTACCCAGATAGCAGGGCCAATTTTGCTTCCTTGTCTTCCATCCGTATAAAAATGTTTTAATCCACATATTTGGAGTGGCGTCTGCCATCCAAATAATTATGATTAGCTTTTGGATCTTACTTTCAGAGCTAGGTATTACCGAAATCTACACACTTCCTGTGTAATTTACTTTACCTTATTGTCTCCCACTGTGGTCACTGTAAGTACATTACCCTGATGTTGAGAAAAAGTGCTGACATTCATGTTGTCCTGCTTTTTCAGGCGGGCGTTATGCGCAACGTATCGAGATGGCGCACTGTGTCCATCATTGCAGCAGTGGCGTTCGTCGTAGCTGCAGTTTACTGGAGACGAACTCACTGACCGCCCCACCCTAAAATCCTGACATCATTGAAAGAGCCAGTTTCATTAATTTGCACATGCGGGAAATTATCAGATGCAATAAGTTCTGATATTTAACAAATGCAATGACCAAATGATCATGTCGATTGGCACGTTAGATTACCAAACTGTAAAATACTGTAAGGAATAAGAACTCCATTTCATTACACAGTGTAGCTCTTTTGAAATGGTTCTCACTGTTGTGTTTATACTGTAATTTAACAAGGCACAACTATTTATTAACATCACAGTGTCTTGTCTTTTATTTTTTTTGACACTCCACTACATTTGTAGCAGTCCATTTGTCCTCCACAGCTCTTATCATTTTAATAAGTGCCAATGTCTTCCAGCCCTACCTCCATCTGGTGAAATATCTGACAGTTTATCAAAGGTTTTTTGAATGGGATTTTTAGTGTACCATGTACTATTAGCATTGTTAAATGTCAGATTTTAACTATTTAGAATGTCTTATTTCGAACTCCTGTCTAGACAAGACCTCTTTGCAGGAATGTAATGAATGTGTTTACACTTATTACTAAGCAGGGCAGCAGATGGCGAAGGAAAATCTCCTTTTCCAGCTCAGACTTTTAGAGGCAGAAGTTATGTTTGTGTGATAAACATCAAGAAGCTAAAAGAATGATTAAAAGATAAGAAGCTAAAAAATGTAATCATTGCTTTATTATTAATCTAAAAGTGGGTTATTGGGTCTTGAGTTTTAAATCATGATAGCTATTAGTTGGAGCAGTATGTGTGTTTAGTCTATGTGAATTAGTTTGAATAAGGAAACAATAATGCATTTGTGTATCATGTTAAAATAAGATTTAGAAATTTTCAGAAATACAGGGAAAATAACTACAAAAGTGTTTTTTTTCCTGTAGTGAATTCAGGGAAATTGTGCTTGGTTTTTGTTTACATAAAAATAAATGTGATCAATCGAGTGTCCTTCTGATTATTCTCTTTTTATTGTGTTCATTTAGAAGAATAATGTTTTATTGGCCTTTTTTTTTTTTTTATATACATCAACCAAAAAGATGCAAAACTATGCAAGAAAAACACAACAAAACAACACAGTGAATGGAACACCAGTATTGTGGCATGAAGTGTGATTCTGGTTTGATAGTTTTTCACCCTCAGCTATTTTGTTCAAAGGATATGCACAGGAATGTTGGGGTTGTTTGTTTCTACTCGGCCATTATATTTTGTGATGAATTTACTTCAATTAAAACCACTGAGATTGTGACCATGCAGTTACTAAAGATGAATGAATGGTGTCTTTCTTTGTTCTGTGAGCTTCACATTGTTTATGCAGTTTTTTGGTAGTGCACCTGATGCCCTGTTAAAGCATTTTGGCAAGAGCCAAATCTAAAGTTTTCCGCTAAATTGTATCTGGTTAGAACATATGGAAAGATTTAAAAAGTAGCTCAATACTATTATAAACACCATTCACCCCTTGAAACCCGAACAGCTCTTTTCATGCCATTCTCTCGAGCATTGTGTCTGCCTCGAGGCCGCTATTGCTTCTCACCCAATATCAATTCCAACTAGAAAGAAAGAGAGCAGTGATCGGCAGTGAGTTGCTCACACGTAATGTTTCATCTATTCCTGTTGTAATTGGAAACACACATATTCTAGTGGGAACAGGTTCTGCTTCGTGTCCACAGGTCTATTATCCTTGTGAGCCACTAGAAAGAAACTCCATGTGTGTGAGCTGCAAAGAAGCAGTGAACTCCTTCCTCCTGTCTCTCCTCAGCTCAGCCGCCCCACAGCACAGCAGCAGTCTCTTAAAATGAAGCATATGGGTCTGAGGGAGGTCTATGCGTGCTAAGGGTTTAGTCATGGTACTAAAATCATGTACAGCCCTTAGTCTTAGACTGTTAATCATTAATAGGATAAATAAAATCTAGAGTTCTTATAGCATGACCTGAAACCTATTATTAAAAAGACTGAGCAAGGACAAGACCTTTCATGACCCACTTCTATACATTTATAGATGGAATTATTATTATAGTAGAATTATAAATTATTTTTTATTTTGTAATAATGTGAATGGCCATATCGTTTTTTCCATGAGTTTTGGTAAAAATAATTTAAAAGTTCTTTCGTAACATTGACTCAAGCACAAAATGACAAAATGTGAAGACGTTCACCTCTATGAAATAATTGGAATATTAGGTGTCACATGTTGAACAGAACATTAGATCATCAAAATTTTCTGAAGATCATGAGAACAAGAAAATTTATTTTATATTTATTAATGAGCTTAGTGAAAAGTACATGCCATGGCATTAATTTGGAAGCCAGGTAACCACATTTCTTCCTATTCCTTACTTATTACTACTTACAAGTTACTAATTCAAGAATAAATTGTGATTGTCACCTGCAATTTTGTCATTTGTTCAGGTATATACAGTACATTTAACTGACTTGTTCCTGAATGTAGTGATTGTCTTTAACCACAAGATGTCAGGTTAAACACAATAAAAATGTCCACATGCATACTAGTCTGCACAGCCATGGAGAAAGCTTGCTGGAGTCAAAGGTCAAACACTACAGTTGATTTTAAAATGAATGACTGCAGTACAGCATTTCTCTCATTTCTCATGGCTTTGGACATTTTACTCAAAAGAGTTGTCTTAGGTCTTGTTCAGACTTCCAGCCTAAATCTGACTTTTGCCATATCCAGACTGGAAACGGTTTGGAATGGGATTGCTTTCATGCAGCCTGAACAATAATAATAAAAAAACAAACATTGAATCTGATTTTTGCAAATCCGATCTGAACCACATCCACAGCTTGTTTGAAACCGGGTTCAAATCGCATTACTAAAGATATGTCTCGATCTTGATCCTCTACCAACTCAAATCGAATAAGGATCAAATTTGTGAAACAAATTGGATTTACCTGTAGTCTAAACAAGGCATTATTAGGCCACAAGTCAAATTTTCCATAGATCTGTGGTCTTCATAACAGTGGCATTGTGGTATAGTGGTTACCTAGTCCAAAGACACCCAGATTAGGCTTAATGGCATTTCCAAATTGCCCATAGTGAGTGTGTGTGTGTCTGTGCCCTATGATGGACTGGCGCCTCATTCATAAGTGTGCCCCACCTAGTGCCTTGAGTCCCCTGGGATAGACTCTAGGCCTCCTGCGACCCTGTACAGGATAAGTGTTATAGAGAATGAGTAATATGTGGTCTTCATACTGTAGCTTTTAAAAAGAACAACCTTGAGATTAATATTATGAAATGGGCAATATCCTCAGAGTTAGTGTCATGATTTAAAGTTTAATTAGTTATAAGAACTTTAGTCCCTATGATGTTATACAATGAGACGGCTGTGATTCATATCAGTGTTTGTTTATGTGCTATTTTCCCCCAAGGATTCTCATTGCTTTTTTGTCAACAGTGATGTCACTGCGATCTGTTGTGTCTCGTGTGCCGTTCTCCCATGGTGCATGAACTGTGGTGGATTAAATATAACACGCTTACATAATTGGATGACTCGTCTAGTGGGCTAAATTGTAATGGCCAAGGGCTAAAACAAGGCTACATGCAGGGTGTGTTGCTTTATAAGAGTCGGGTTGATGTCAGTGACAAGGTCAGTGACTCTCAGCAGTGCACGTGTACAACCCCCTGCAGTGAATGCGACCTCTTGGAGTTTTTGGTGCACAAGGCAACAAACTTGTATTGGGTTGACTCATGAAATCTGGAAGGTCAGGCTAGGATTCTCTTGTAGTAGGGGTTCCATAATCATAACTCATAACAAAAACAAAAGATAAAAGTTCATAAAAGTGATAAAGTAATAATAACCTTTCTTGTATTCTCTGAGCAGCTTTTGAATCCTTCCAGTTGTTATACATACATAGTTTTTGATTTTCTCTCCCTAACTATTTTCTGTTTGTTTCACCCATTTTTATCTTCTTGTTTCCTTCTCTTTTTTGGCACAACTCAGCGAGAACAGATAAGATTTGATATTTTTGAGCTGCTCACCATGGTTGTCAAAATCATTTATTTGAGTTACAGCAGCCTTCCTGTGAGCTCAAACCAGACTCTATTCTCTATCATAGACGAGGCATTTCCATTTCTGTGCAAACTCTGGAGACTGTTGTGTTTAATAATCCATGCTGAAGTGGTTACTGAAATAATAAAACAGACCATCTGACACAATCATCCATCACACAGTCGAATTCACTGAGGTCATATTTTTCCCATTCTGATATTTTCTGTGAACTGCAGGACTTTAGGTATCATAACTGTATGTAACTGCAAGCTTATAAATAAAGTTACAGGGGGATGTAATACTCTTTTTCTGTTTTTGCTTGTGTAAGCAATACCTCATGCCCTGTTTGTGTTTTAGCAATGTAGCCTTTACAAAAAACACCCAGGTGTCAGTTTGATTAATACATGATACTTTGCAAATCATATAAAAATCTGATAGATATATTGATGTTAGATATTAATTGACTGTGGAGTGACTAATTGTTTTCTTTCCCAGGGACCCTTGATGTCTATGTTTCCTTCTGGCTCTCCATTTTAGTTTTGCTGTCATAGTTACTTCTGTCAGAGTTCCTGATTGCGCTCTGCACAGTGTACATTCACCTTATATATCATGTGACTGTGACCATGCCTAACTGTTATTTCTCTTCTCTTCTCTTCTCTTCTCTTCTCTTCTCTTCTCTTCTCTTCTCTCCTCTTTTCTCTGTTGAGCTACATGGCACTCCTGAGTTCCCAGTGAACCAGACCCCTCCTCTGCCCTACAGACCTGTCTGGCTCATTCTGGTGCCACACTTCTGAATGGAGATCTCTTCCTGTACAGGATAAGTGTTATAGGCCCTATGTGGTCTGCTTAGGATGTGTGTGGTGACTGGGGACGGTTCCACTTTTCCATGAAGATGGTCTTGGACTCGGCTGGTGCGGACAGCTTTTCTCTGATGACTTGTGACTGCAGTCGCTTAATAGTTCAGAACTGAAATTCCTACCAACAGTTTTGTACCTGAACCTCCAATAATGAAAGTGGACTCCTTGTAACTTCAATACATCTCTTGTTATACTGAACTTCCAGCCACCTAACACTCAGTATAACTGCAGATCAATCCCTGCTGTCTGATATCACCCAAATAAGAATGAGTTGAATCTGGTTCTTCAGGATCTCATGAAGTTTTACCTTGCCACCATTGCCCTCGGCTTGCTTATCACATACAATCTGATATTTATGATTTATATTTTACCTCACACTTTTCATACAGATTTCTCTAATTTTATTTTCATTCTGTAGAGTTGTTTTGTGACAATGCCTATTGTTAAAATCACTATATAAAAAATGTAAAAACACAAAACATTTAAACAGTTCATAATTGTCTGCTAAGCATTTCACTGCATAGTAAGCATTTCACTGCATATCGTACTGTGTATGACTGTGTATGTGACAAATAAAATTTGAATTTGAATTTGAATTTGCTAGCTTAGCTAACTAGCTGGTGTTATAGAGGAAATGTTTACTTTAACCTCCCATGGTTTCCCTTGAAGTTGGTAAATAAGTAACTAAATAAGTAGTTAAATTAAGGGAATTTTTTTTAAATAAGATTGCAAAAATATAACTGTTTTGAACATTGGTAGACTAAATCAAATTAACTCAGCAGAGGTTTTTGTTACTAGCAGCTGCTCCCTCCCCCCACTTCTCCCACTTTGCTAACATTTAGCTTTTACTTTACACAGACCTATTACTAGTTATCCACAAAAGTAAGGAGAAATTGATTCACTGTAACCCTAACAAAAAAATTGTCTACCAAAGATGAACAAATGATGGAACTATATTTTTCTGTCTACTTTTAAAAGTAAAGTTTGGTTATCGTGAATGAATCTAGTCAAAATTGCTACAATTGAAACATGCTGTAACAATGCTAAAACATGCAATATCTTGGTTTAAATTGTCTTTTACCTTTACTTTTTATACATATTAGTGAGTTTATTATCAGTGGGACAAACTGTCCTCACGATTGTCATTTCAGCTTTCTAGATTTAAGACACAGTTCTTGCTAAAAACGTATGAGTTTGGTCACTTTCTTACTAAATACGTAACAAAAATTGTTGCAGAGAAAATTTAGGAAACTTTGGTGACGTCCCCATATGCACACCAGGGGTCACCAGGATATTACTCAGCCAGAGAAATGGATATGTGTTGTCACAACACATTTAAAGGTGCTAGTAGACTGGATTGGTTTTCCCCTGAGGGAAGCCATACATCATGTTTCTCTCAGTAGTAGTTTCACAGGCGTCATAGATGCAAGGGGTCCGGTTCTATATGAGTCCCACCAGGGTGCACACTCTTAGTCACATCTGAGATTAGGCTGTAGAAGGACTACAGAGTTTCTCTCAAATCATGGAAAGGTTAAGGTTTAAAGTGGCCATCCTCCACTGTGACCTGACCGTAATGGCTTGTGACAATGGCCTTAGGTTACAAACGTCTCTTTAAGCTCCAATGACCTGTCTGTACATAGGTCACTGACGCAAGAACTGCTGACATTTCTAAAACTGTGGTGACTAATTGGAGCATCTATAGTTTAGGTGAATCATTCATAAATTTATAAAACACTTTATGTACAACTTTATGTTAATGCATCTGTCTAATCTGCCATCATGTGGCAGCATAATGATAAACACGACTAGTCAAAAGTTTGGACACACCTTCTAATTCCATTATTTTTTAATTTTTATTTCCTACAATGTAAAACAATACTGAAGGCATCCAAAATATGCAATAATCTCCTTTGGACAGTTGATATTGGGATGTATCTACTATGCTCTTAACAGCGCTAATCTAACGTGCAGTTAATTGGTGATTTCTGAGGCTGGTAACTCTAAATGAACTTCTCCTCTGCAGTAGAAGTAAGTTTTGGTCTTGCTTTCCTGGGATGGTCTTCATGAGAGGCAGTTTCATCATGGTGCTTGATGGGTTTCACAAATGCACTTGATAATACTGCTCTTACAAGAAATATTCCAGAACAGCTAACCATCATGTCTTATATTGTTGTTGTTGCAGATACTTAATTACCTAATGCCATATGTGTTATTTCATAGTTTTGGAAAAAAAAAAAGCCAGTACTGTTACAGAATGTAGAAAATAAATCCAAACTTGTGTCCAAACTTTTGACTTGTATTGTACATAAAATCTCAAACAATTGAAAAAAACATAACGTGCAACTGGTGTTTCGATGAACCTGTGTAGCAACAAAGAGTTGAACCTAAAGGAGTCTTCTGCTGTTCGAGCAACTTCTGATGTGTTCTCATATGCATTGCTGCTCATTAGAGTTGTAAAGAGTGGTCATTTGAGTTACTGTCGAAGCTGTTTAGTGTGGAATTCTCAAATCCTCAAGTTCTGAAATAGTTAAAAAATCTACCACCAACAACCATGCAACAGGTAAAATACAAATAAAAAAGATTCTAATAATGATAGATATGAATAATAACTGAAGTTCTTCACCTGCATTTTCATGATTTTATTTAAAAAGGCTAAAAAGTGATCTATAGTCCCTAACCATGTATATAAGTTTGACCCTATGGTAGGTTTACCAGATAAAATGGCCAAAGAGTATAGCTTTGAATTACACTTATATTCACATTTGGTCATTCGGTAGATCTTATACAAAAAACCTAAAGGAAAAACATCTAGCAAGCATTTAATGATGACAGTAGACACGTGCTACAGAGGCTTGGGTGGTAACAAATCACTGTCAATCTGATAAAAACACAATAATCTGATAAAATTAATCAATAATGAAAAGGACAGTTTTAAACTGAGTGCATAAATAACAATACTATAAATAAAAAGAAAAACAAAAGTAAAGTAAGTACAAAGACAGTGAGTTGTTTAGCTAGATAGTGTCCGAGGTCCATAATAAATAGCATAACGAGTGTGTAATTCTGTGTATGTTTTTATATACTGAGATTATACATGATTTAGGCTGGATAAAATGTATTGAAGTCACATGTAAGGTGCATTTAGTGTATCATGACATGTGCTACGTTCATGTTATGAACTCTTACGTATATTGGTGTGTAATCAGTGTCATTTGCACAGGTGCAAGTCACATTTGTACAGCTGTGTGTGCAGGAGAAAAGCCAGGTCTCTGACTTCCCAGGACGGCCTCAGCTCCTCAGGTCCATCAGTGCCAATGTCATGAACAGAACATCAATATTTTCATGCTGGTTCCAAGAATTTTATCAGCTATTGCTTTGCACAGGTGTGGAATGTTACCTAAACAGCAAAGTGTACAATATGTACAGTTGTGGCCAAAAGTATTGTGACGAAAGTTAAATTCTTTTAATGAATGAAAATCAAGATAATATATTTTTTTTATTTCATGCAATTAAATTTCTATACCACAATCTTTGCAACAAACAAACAAACATACAACACAATTTCATGCAAAACAATTGCTGTACAACTTCATATTTAGTATGAAGCCCTTTATTCTTTATTCTTAAACCTGCTGGATCCAGCTCGGCATAGAGTCGAAATGACGTCTGTGGTACTCTGGTGTCACTTGTTCAATCCATGCTGGCTTTATTACTTCTAGAAGATCATGTATAGAAAATGTTGTTTTGACTGCTACTGTCTTCACCATTGTCTAACAGTTATCTATTAGTTTTAAAGGTTTAAATTGGAGATGACTCAGGCCATGGCTCCAGAATCTAAATACAATTATCACAGTTGATTATTTATTACTTTTCGGTTAATTAGCTCAACTCTTCAGGCTAGAACTAATTAGTAAAATCAGTTGGTTTGTGCACAGGGAATATTTTTGGCAACCACTGCATGTATGCGGATATTAAAAGATAACACATCTTAATTAATTAATTAATTAATTATTCTATTGATTAAGTGTTCTGTAGTGTATCTTTGTCATATTTAGCTTATAATATATATAAGTATATATTAAGAATAAAATTGTATTTAACAGTGTAAAAAAAAAAGTAATTGTAGTTTGTTATGGTATTAATTTGACAAGTTTTTTTCCCCATGTACTTGACATTAAACACTTTAATGCTTTCATGCATTATATTTGCATTTTATTTATTTTAATATTATTTGCATTTTACAAGTCAAAAATAATCAAAGTGTCTAATTTGGTGAGATATACTGTACTTCAGTTTGTTAGTTAAAATATTTCTTTTTAGATTATTTAATATTAAAATAATATTCAAATGTAGTAACTTTTCTCTTGAGTATATTTATCTTAAGATATTTACACTTTAATTAAAATTTAGTGAAGTTTTACTGCACTATTTTATTTTTACTTAAACATGAGTATTTAGTATTTTTTCCAACCCTGCCAGCACTATTGTAGTGGTATAGCATAAACATGCAAATTTTTGGTGCATTTTTATTTTCCATACAAACATCATTTAAACTGCATGCATCAGGATTGCAATTCTCACATACCCCTCCTTCTCACAAATCCTTAACTGCTAAACAAGCACCACCCCCTCAGTTACTGTTTACAAAGTCCAGCTTTGCAAATCACCACCTGATCATACAGATTTTTTATAACTGTTTCAAAACAACATGTGGTGACACTTGGCACGTTCAGCATTGTCACGTTGGGGATCTGTTCTCCACGTTTTAAGCAGCTGAGCTAACACTGGCACATGGCTGCTGCAAGGTTGTCAAGTTCAAAAGTCACTGTAATCATTACATGGAAGTGTTGACTTAAATGACCAAATAGCTTTGAGGAAGCTAATTTATTAATTTATTAATTTATTAAATTATGCAAAGTTCTGACCTTTGTTCCTTGTATATTGTTCTTAACCTGGTACTCCATGCATTTAATAAATAATAAAATGCAACAAGGCTTGCTGTTATAGAAAAATAACCAACGACATGGTAAAAATAACCAACTACATGGATGTAGCCTCACTCTAATATTCTTTATTTTCCAATAGCAGCAAATCCAGAAAGTGTTTTTGTCCACAGCAATTTGATTACAATAACTTACTGATTAATAAACTATGCATTAATAAGGAGGTACATGATATACACTATTCCTACCTCATGACCAGTGTTCTCGTTATTAGCTATGGTTACCAAAGATAAATGAATAAAGAAAAACTTTTCACTCTCAACCATTTATACTGTAGTTACATACAGTATAATATTGTGGAACAGCTCTGAGACAAGTTAGTTCCTGTTATCACTTACATTGCAGCAAATATAAACAGTCTTTCCTTTTTAACAAACCTTTCTTTCCTTCCACTCCTGAAATTAATAAAACAGGAAAACACCGCTTGAGAAAAAGAAGGTCCTCTGTATAAAACACAATAGCTTACACGTTAACACTGTCACCTCCAAATCTCACCTCCGGGGTCCGTGTGCTCTCTTGGGTTTTCTCGTCGTGCAAGGTGGGTTTTCTCCAGGTACTTCAAGTTTCCCCCCACAGTCCAAAGCCATGCAGTGTAGGTTGATTGGCATTTCCAAACCCGGCCCTAGTGTAGAATTGGTTGTGTGAGTGTCTGTGCATGTTGGCAACCCATTCACGGTGTACCTCATACCTTAAGGTTTTCTTGGGATAGGCTCCAGGCCCCTTACAACCACACACAGAATAAGAAGTATTGATAATGCATGGGTATATTTCTGTAAAGCGTCTTTAGTTTTGACAATAGCCATTGTAAACACTATACAAATAGAAATGTACACAAAGCTGATGCTGAAGACTCCATAGACTCCAAGACTTCCATATATGTTAAATAGAATATATAGCAGAGTCAGGGGTTCAAATCTCAGCACTAAATGGACCCACTGGTGGGCCCTTGGGCAAGGCCCTTTAACCCTTCACTCATACAAAATGTTCTTGTTGTTGTTGGGCCTAAACCCAGATGAGAACGGAGGAGGGTTGGGTGTCAGTGCACCAGTGCTATAGAAAAACATATTAATTAAGATTGTGTTTCATGCTTTTTATCAATATTATGCTTATGCCAATGTTTTTTCCCCATTTGACTGTTTTATTTTCTCCTTTTTTTTTTTCAAAACATGTCTATGAAAATAGAAAGTGATTTGTAATTTCAAAATTAATGCTGTAATTTCGAGCAGCTTAGGACTTTATGAACCACTAGATGTCAGCATGAACTGCAGTCTAAATGCTCTGTATGAACTAGTTAGTCATTAGGAAAGTGAGATATGAAGATGGAAGAGCTCAAAAGGAACTGGGACAAATTTGAAAACCTATTAGCATATGTGTACATTATGTTATGTGTACATATTGCGTGAATGTTCATGATTTTATTAAACCATCCAGAAAAGATGCTGACTGGACATTACAAATAGTAGTATTTAATAAACCGAAAAGATGGAGGCATGATTAATCAGCTGTACGGGAAGCTCAAATGACATTTATTTTTGGCGTATAAAAGCACAAAAATAATTAAACCTAAGACCTTGTGGATGGCAAATCGAAACAAAATGTTTCAGCAAAATGAATGCTGACGTAGACCTACCTGAGAGTGAGCTTTGGAAATGCGTTAAAGATAGATGAAACCTATGAACATAGCTCCATCTATACCAAGCAGGAGAGACATTCATGAGCTGGACAACTGTTTTGTGGTCACTCCAAATTCCTTTCTGACAGCAAGAGCCCTTTGAGCGCACTCGAGTGCTACTTCGCCATAGACCTACAGCAATGTGAGTTTGGCCCAAGGGTTTTCTTTTTCTCCACCTCCACCCCCCTTTGCTTTTTTAAAAAGGCAAGCCGTTCACAGCAGTTATTCTAGACAAATTATCGACACTGAGAAAACCTTCAGCTTAGATGTCCTCCAAGGGGAACCTTTAACCCTTAGCATGCCTTTGAGAACTCTTATCCACCCTCCTCCCCATCTTACCAAAAAAATCTCTCGAGCACTGTAAGTTTACGTTGACTCTAGCAACAGTTCAAAGATTTAACATTAATACCAACATAACATGAAAAATTATTATTTGAAAGGTCACCACACTTGACTTACATTATATTCTTCTCTCTCTTGAAATCTCACAATATACAGTTGTACAGCATATAGGCAGCAGCTCATTCTGAGCAGTGTTAAACATACCTTTGTTAAACTGCGTTCGATACCACAGGTGTGTTTGCCAGGTTCGAGGAAAAATTTCCAGCCCAACTACATCTCAAAAACCACACAATAGACCTGAAAAAATTCAGGCATTAGAAAAGAGAGACTTTTTTCTCAGCCTTTGCCTGGGAAACATGGTCACCATGGTGCATACACATTTTTGATGTACAGACATTAGCCACCATTATTCACTCCATAATCCCCCTTCCTTCTTGCAATGTTTTCCATCTATATTTTACAAAAGAAATGGTATGGTATGTTACAGACACACTGTATTATTGCTATTAAAAATGAATCTCATGCGACCATCCTGGTGGATTATTGTTAAGCTAGCAAAATTTTGAATAAAAACCAATGACCACTCTTGTCTGCGCATTCAATCCATTCCTGCCCCACTGAGCAGCTATTTGTGCTTGTTGCAGTTCCATGGTTTTGACCACTGGGCCAATAATAATCACTATCTCATCAGGTAGGATTTAAAGCATTGTTTAAGCAGAACATCATTGTAATTTACATTCTGTTATTAAACATGTCAGTTTTTGACTTATTGTTCTACCTTGCCATCCACCTGTCACTCGGTTATCTGTGCTGTCTAATAAGTGAATGAGGTCACTGTGTAGATAATCCATTCCAGACACCCCCCAAAAAAGTACCAATTTCCAACACTATAATTATATTTTTGCATTTAGAAAAGATGTGAAAATAGAGTAAAATATGAAATAAATGGACATTAAACTTAACTTAACTTATGCTTTAAAAACAAAACTGAAAGTTTTTGGTCGTTCGTATGCCAAAAATTGCTTGCAAAATTTTGGTTTTAGGTGAAAATTCACAAGGTGGGCCATTTGTATGCTGAGATACCAATGCACTGCACATAAGGAAAAACAAACCAAAAAAAGTGATTAAAATTTTTTTATTGGAAATAAATGACCCAATTTAAGCTTAGAGGAATCATTAATTTAGCATTAACAATATAACAAATGCTCCATGAATTCCATGAGATGTACATCATGTATACTGATATTTATTGTGTTAAATTTGCTGTACCAAGCACCAGTGATCACCAAAAGGGCCTTGTCTTTAATCACTTTAAAACATAAATCTCTCATCGTTTCGTCAGAGGGAAATTGACAAATTTGGCTTCTAAGTTTTTCTCTTAGTATGTCTGGGATTGTAAGATCACAGAGAGATTGTCAGACAAAATGACGGCTAGTTTGGTTTACATGTGATATGACATCACAAACACTATACAATTTTGTGCCTCCATCGTTGTGGAATAGTTTGGGAAAGACCTACATAAGTGTGTGATAATAAGGTTTCCTATTGTTAACCCCTATCCCTTGCTCCTAAAACTCTTTTTTGCGTCACTGGCTGCTGGATGCCGTAACATAATCATCAGCAGGTCAACCATCGAATAATTAGATAATTCTGAATTAGATAGATGCTTTCCATAACCAGGTAATAATCTATAAGTCTACACATAATGCACCATTTTCTCTTTCTCTATAAATAGTATTTAAAAATCTCCGCATGACAGTTTTTATTATGTACAAGAATATTTTGTATATTACTCAATGGTGTCTGATAGATGAGCCTAATGATGCATTTAGACAGCTTGTCTCTATAAATAAGCATTGATCCTAGTTCATAGTGACATGTAACCAAGTTAAATGTCTGTTTCTCAGGAGATAAGCTGATAAAATTCCATTACATTTGGCAAGTGTTGATTTTTGATAAGGATTTTGAATGTTGTTTTAGAATTTTATCAGATTTGCTCTCTAACATTAATTCACTGACCTATAATTTCTTCTTTTTTCCTCATTTAGCCTTTTCTTACTGTGTTTTTCTATCTTTTTACCGTTTTCTCTCTCTCTCTCTCTCTCTCTCTCTCTCTCTCTCTCTCTCTCTCTCTCTGAATAGGGCTCGAGAGGGAGACTGAGTGATTGGGGGAGTTGTTGCAGACTGGCTTCAGCTTGCTTTTCAGCCACTGTCTCTGCACTTCTAGCCAGCTGTGAGGGCTAGTGTTAGGGGATTTGGGATAGTTTTTCCCCTCTGTGGCCGGGCCTCCCTCCTGGTGGCTGAGCACTAACTCCCAAGCTGGAGGAGAATATGGCCCCCTACGGCTTTCCAATAGTTCTAGCAGACTGCTGGGGGCCGATATGCTGCATGGTGGTCTTGTCCAACAAACCCTCCACTGCTTTCCCAGGTAATACCTCCAAAAGTCTTTAAATTGAGGTCAGACCCTGTTTCTTTAGTGGATATAATACTTATGGTCTGCAGGGGAGCACAGTTGCTTGTCAGATTTTCCTTTGCGCAACAACAAATATCACTAATCCGCCATTTTATACAAGGCTTTGTATGAGGTTTGAAGAATGACAACAGGTGTCATGTAGTGATATATCTAATGGAGACTTACAGAGGTGATTGAGTTCCCAAAAATGTCATGCCTATGATTGATTTATATACATGCCATTCGGCAGTGGTGTGGCTGTAAGCGAATGTTCTAGATCTGTGTGCTCTACACTCAGTAGACACAAATGCAGAGATTCACTTTTTACACCACTTGAGTAAACATTTATACAGCGAGGGGTAAATCCGGATTTTCCCATTACTGTGACAAAAGGGCGCTCTCCTCATCCTGACAACCCTCTTTGCTTTTTGTCCTCAGAAAGTCCCAAATCAGATGACAAAGCCTGTTCTAAACAAAGAGATTATCACTTCTAATCCCGATCAGGAACTCTGGAGACACACTGCGTCTTATTGACTGCATGCGAGTAAACGACTCCGTGTACTTCATGAAGAGTAGGTGAAAACAGGTGACACGGACGAATAGTTATACAAATGCCCATGATGTTTTCTGGCTTCTTTGGTTTAGCTCTACTTGGCCTGCATGTTTAAACCTCATCATATCACAAGTACTTGTGGTCTGAATGGTCTGAACCCAGTTAAGCTCAAGGTCAAGCATTGATAACTTCAGACATCTCCAGTGCTAAAATAATAATTATTTTTAGAGCTGTCACCCTCATATAGGCAAGCATTGTGCCCTCCTGACAGGGCCTTCAGACTCTGCATGGTATATTTTTAGCTGTGAAGGGGCCTGCTGCATGCCTCTAGACCTGTCTTGTCACACACTGCCCAAGTTTGCAGGATTAAGAGGACAGTCTGAGTGAGTGGTTGGACTTGAGATTGACCTGATGGGGCTCTCTGGCCCAAAGTGGCTGGTTCAGTTTTACCACTTAGATTTTACATATTTAGCTGATGCTTTTATCCAAAGTTATGTACAATTGATAAATCTGAAAGGTTAAGTGCTTAAGCGTCAGGCTCAAGGCCTCAACACTGGCAGTTTGAGCATTGTTGGGATTTGAAACATACAACATTCTGAACTGTAACCGCTGAGCCACTACTGTCCATACCCTGAGGCATTAAAAAACAGAAAGCCATTTAAAATTATTTAATTTTTATGCTTCTCTCAAATAAATAGAGGTTCTAAGTAGCAACCTACAATAGAATATTCAACAGAATGAGTTACCATTAAAAAACACTTAAATAGTCACTAAAACACTTTTTAGTTGAACTATTGGAATTACTTAGAAGGCCTTCCAAGGAAAAGCTTCAACTGAATATTACAGTATTTATATTTAGGATGACATTTCAGTGGGGAAAAAATTAGATCACCCTCTCTCCACATAGTCCTCCACCAAAACCAGCTTAAGCTGGCGGTTTATCGCCATGCTTGAATAGTGGATGCTGGCCCTCAGATCTCTATAACAACCAGTGGTGCTGTTTTCTGTCTCTTTCCCTGAGTACACATGTTATTTGTGGTTGGACATGCAGTAGTTATTGAAGACATTTTGTATTGCCATTGCCTAATTTCTCCCCAAGTGTCATTATGAAGATGCTGAGTAAATATGGCTTTAAGTAATTCATGTAATACTCTGCAGTCCATCCTTTTCCCCCATCATCCAATATCTTACTTACCTGTGAGTGACACTGGCACACGGGTCACTTCCATGAGGCCATGATGAACTGGATTGTATACACCAGTTTTGTTTGTCTTCCTGCCTTCAAAGTAATGGCATGTCAAACTGTGCAACATGGATAAAGGTGCAGCCATTCTCTCTATGGCCACTGATGGGCCCTGTCAGGTCATGACCTTGTCAAGATCCAATGAGTGACCCAAAGAACAGTTCACAAGCCTGTCCCTGGCCCAAGAGTGGGCCTTCCCCCCCCTTCCCCCATCAATCCCCCCCCCCCCCTTTCAGTAGAACCTCTGCACTCAACAAAGACGACACAATTGGGAAACAAGAATGCCGAGGGTCAAAAAGAAGGCTGGGGGTGGATGGGGGGTCCAAACAAATCACATTTGATCCAATGCTAGTCAATGGGTCTTTAACAGGGAGCATGCTTTGAGGAGTATATGGACTGTGACTTTCAGGCCCTGTTTGTACAAAAGTGATGTGCCTTTGAAAGGGACCATGAATTGACAGCTTTTTCTCACTCTGTGTGGTGTGACTCAGGGCCCCGAGACACTCATATCACTGGGCCGTGACGGTAAGGAGAAGAGTTACACTTTGAAAACACACACTGGGTTCTGTTGGTGCTGGTTTTTGTTTTCTGCTTGCCGGTCACTGTTCCTGCTCGTCGCAAGAAGACAATGAGGGGGCAGCTTCTGGATTGGTCACTGCCGAATCAAATAGCAAATGGCTGCCGATGCAGAACTAATCTGTGAAGAGGTCTTTCCTGTGAGATAACCCGCCCCCCTACCCTTGTGCTGCCCCACCACCTCCACAAAACCACCAACCTAATCTTAGATGGGCAAATCACAAAAAAAAAAAAAAAAAAAAACCCACGCCTCTCTACCCAGCTTTAAGTAATGGTCCATTTTTTCAGCAGTTAGAAGGTTCCCATTCGGAGTTGCTCCTGCTTATTTGATGTGGCAGCAATTAGCGAGAGACTTTTGTGCTCGGCAAGGACGGAGCGGCCCACTTCAATGATCACATTTATGCTCTGAATGGGATACAAAAAAGCCAAGGAGACAGATAACGTGGGCACATCAAACAACCACGCTGGTTGCGCTTGTTACTGTTATGGCTCCTTTTCCTCTTTTATGGCGAGCAAACAGGAGTGTTACTTTTCCCATGAGAAAGCTCACTGGGGGCCGAGTGACATCATAGGGTGCCCCCTTTGCATCCATCTCCTCAGACGCTAGGCCAGTCTCCCATTTATATGGGCACCTTGCATTCCACCACCGCCTGACCGCTTTGATTTTTTCCTGCTCTAGTGGCCCCATTGAGCAATAATAACAATTAGGGAGTCCCGTTTGAAGCCTCATACATTCAATCAGGCCCAGACAGGGTGTTTATTCCTAATGACAACGTTTTTTAATACCAAGAGCCAGGAGTCGCCCACCTCGAGACTCTGTCTCAACATCCACGTGTGCTCTCTGTCATCTTTTCTTTCTCTCTACCATTCAGTGTGAATTTCTCATTCTTTTTTTTTTCACAAATACTCACACAAATAAAGTCATGTACATATATACATATCATATGCATATACAAAACACAGTCCCATATCTGAAAAATTGTTCTGGAAATAATTTCTTAATTGTCACCCATGTGGTACGTCTCTATGTTCTTTGCCCAGCTCTAATGGGCATACTTTAGCAGTAACTCATGTCACCATGTCTACTCTTTCTCTCTCTCGTAAAAGTATCTGATGCCTGTGCATGATTACAAGCATGCTTTTATGCAACTTACAAGAAATAGGATTAATGATAGAAGTATTTCTCTCATATAATTATCTAATCTTTTACCAGAAATTCATGCACTTGTCCTAACCAAGACAGCATGTGTGTTTAGTGTATCAAATCTCTGTAGAAAAAAAAAATTACGCTATTGGATTTTAAAAGCTGTTAAATCACATGTGGAGCCCTAGAATGGATGAGCCGACTCAATTGAAGAGGGATAAAGGCAAGCCCCTTAATCACATAATGAAAGGTTAAAGTGATTTTTTTTGAGAACTTACAATACACAAAACTTATAAACCCTAAGGGTATGTATTAGCTGCTAAATGTGTGTATTCTCTAACAAGCCTTTGTGTTAATTGCAAGGCTGACTTGTTTATTGTTCATGTACAATGCAATTGCCAGTGATTGACTGTCTAAAGGGATGGCGGGTGGTACGTGAAAATCACACAGTTTGGGCAGATTAAAATGCTTTTCATGGTCATGTGGGTTAAAACATGCTTGAAACTGTCACTTGGTTGAAACAGCTGTTCTGAGGCATGGATGTGTTTTTTCCTTTTTTTCTGAAAAAAAATTGTTGAACTGTTTTGAATTTACGGTACATAATGATATGATACAATATACTTCAATAAATTAGGTTTGTAAATGTACTTAATTCTATTTAATGAGTTCAACATAAACATGTGAATTTTATTCCATTACCCATTATTTATTTATTAAATCTTTTTTGTTAAATGATGGTTAAGTTTGGAACAAAACACTTCAAGGCGTGTTGTTATAGGAAGTTAATCATAATCATAATCAAGGTGTAATGATACTTATTTATACTAAGTTTTATTCATCTTATATCAAATCAATGGTATCAAATTATTACTAAATTTAATTTATTAATTAACATGAATATGTTTTTTAATTTGTTTATATTCATTGATCACCACCGCCCCTATCTCTTGGCTTTAAAAAGACAAAAAAGCAGCTTGTCATTCCAAACCAAAGCCTTTAACAAAGGAATCCTTTCATTAGTGTTAAATAATCATCTCCTTAAAAAAAAATCTCCATTATCATTATATGTCCTAATTTCTGCTATGTTTTGTTTTTAACCTGTTTATTATCAGCCTTAAGATTAAATGGTCTGTCATCTGATATAATGAAATGTATGAGCGTCCTAGAGAAATATTCATGTATTGAACAAGTGCATTAATGGAAACATGATTTACATAAATTTACATGATTCAATGTACAGCTGGAGCTACTGTAGTGTCAGAGCTGCAGTTATGGAAAATTCATCAACACCAGGTATGAGATATGAGAATTTATCCACCTGGTGGTATAAAGTAAAATATTGGTTTGTTTATTTGTTATAAAGTTTGCCAGTAGTACCAATGAAAACAAGATTTTACCAAATTTTACTGCCTGAAGTTCTAAAAACTCGCGAATCTGCCTTGACAGATATAATTTGCGGCCCAGCGTTCGCAGTGTCTCTTAAAGGGAGGTGCAACACTTTCTCAGGATCTCAGAGGAAATGGCAGGTTAGTGATAAGCTTTCCAGAATGATCAATAAAAAGGGATACAGTGCTGTTGTCTTCCAGAAGGAGGTACTAAGAGGCAGGCTCAAGCTTGGCCCTCAGGCCAGCCTGTGTCTTTAACGTCATGGACGTGTGAGTGAGGGTCTCAGTGGGATTCCTCTCCGCCTGGCTTTAGAACACAAATTTGCCACCTCATTACCAGCTGCATCCACTGAGGGATGAGCTCCTCTGCCGTCTGTCAGTACAGACCTTCCTCGTCTCTCGATCCCGAATGATGGATGATAGGCAGGGAGAGATGATCAGTCTGCATAATAATGGCTGTGGGATTAGCCCTGCTGTTAGGCTGGCAAAAAGATTGAAAGCTGCCCTTAGCTGACATGAGCAAGTTAACTTCAGATTACGCAACAATTTGCAGTGGTGGTCTTGCTGAGTTCTCAATTAATACTCATTTCAACAGTTCCATATATTTTTTTTTTATAGATGGACTTGAAATTTCTGTGTGTTCTGGCAACTTTTATATAACATTTATAATCACCCTTTAGTTTTATTTATACAATAGGAATGTTAAATTCTCAGACCTGATGGGTTAGATGGTGTGCTCTGACACAGGATTAAATTATGTGCTTGTTATGATAACGTATGATTTCTATGGACAAAAGCTAATTCACAGGTGGACAAAAATGTTTTGCTATTTAACACACACACACACACACACACACACACAAACATCCGATATTAATTGACACAGTAAAGGTTTCTTTAAGCAGAGATTTATTTAACGTCTACGGAAGGAGTCTCCAATGTCAGTGCTTTGTAACCGATGAAAGTTTTTCCATTATGGGAACATTCTCATTACAGACGAGTTTACACTTTCTTGACTCTCTGTAACATGATAGAGTGCTGTTTTTTTTGATAACTTCAAAAGATTGAGATTGGTGATGGAATAACTTTTTAGCTGTAAAATATAAGTGAGAACAGGAAAAGCTAACAGTACGTATGTCAGTATGAGCAGAGTTCAGTCAAACCATTCAGAGTTTCAAATGTGAAGCATTTGTCCGATCATGGTTCTGGCGTACTGAGAAAACTTTTTACCTTGATGGTATTTAAGCACTAGTTAAACGCTGGGATAAGTGCATTAGTGTAGCAGGAGACTATATAGAGAAATAAAGGATGTTTTACTCTCTCTCATAACTTTGTTCTGTTATCCTGCCCAATCAAAAGTTCAGGTTTGACTCAAACACTACTTGTAATTATAAAAATGTAAAAGTACGACATGCTACTTTATATTTAATTTAAATTTGTATTTTTTGGCAAATTTTTATGATAGAAAATGAATACAACACTTCTGCTCATGCTCGTATTGGGGAATGTATGGAAGTATAACAGTGGCAAAATTCCTCGAAGCTAAAATGAGCAACTTTTACCGTGGTAACAGTTATGCAACTGAATCTGGTCCCTTACTCCACGTTGCTGCTGATTATTGTCCTGTAAATGCATTTTCCATAAATTAAAAACCATATTTAAAGCATGGAATGATAACAATCAGACTCACACACACAGTTGAGTTCCTTTGTACTTTGTACTTTTTGGATGCGCTTCTTTTGAGGACAATCTTGCTCACGTCTAGACGATCTTCTGTTACATGGATCAATGGCTTTATAACTCATAACTACACAGCTGCATCACACATACACACCTCTGCGGTTTCCTTTTTTCCCCCTGCAATGTAGGAACAATCAGTTTATCTGATTAATTTACTTTTAAAGTACCCTGATCTTCATCACGTAACATGATGCTCCATGATATACAAGTTCACCTCCAGATTAGACAGAGAGGTCACTGACCTTTGAATAAAGGCTACCTGTGTTCAAACATGACAGGAAACTCAGACTACCAATATTATTAATCACCACCTATTGTCCTCCGAAAGAACTTAAAGAGTCTGAACTAGAAGAATCTACCAAATCAGTCCCTACAAGCTTACCTGGATGTTACAACTTCCTTAAACAGTACGCAGCGATGTTTGTCAATGCCCCTGAGCAACAAGTGGCCGAGTGCACTCAACATGAAATGACCCAGCTCGTACCTATAGGGGTGAACTGGTGGCTGTTTACATCAAAGTGTCCTGAGTGCACGCTAAACACACACACGCGTATTATCAGGGAAGCTGATCAACTGCTACATCCTTCCTTGTTGCACCACTTTGCTCGCTTCATTAACACTCTCTGGTTGAACTCGCCAAACACCAACAAACTAACCTGGAATATAATCAACATGTTTTCCATAGAAGAAAACACGTGGCGTAATAGTCTGACCATTTTGATTGCCTGTTGATGTTTTTCGCAGCTCAACTGCTTCAAAGCCTGGAAGCAGTTACTCACCTTAAACTCTACGTACTACCTAAATATCTGACATCATTTCAGTTTTTTTGTTTTTTTGCACTTTTTTCAAACCTTTGCTTTGAAAGTCTATTATAAAATATAACAGATATAATAGTCCTTTATTTCTACTGTTGGTAACAACAAAGAATAGCATCTGATAATTGATTTTTTTTTTCCCATTAAGAGATTTTGGAAGAAATTTATGGAAGGAGTCTCTAGTGTCAAGAGAAGCTGTTGAGAAAATGAATGTTCATAGATTACTGTATATAACGTCAGACACAATGGACATTTCACAATTTTATATTTAACTATAAAAGGACATATGAAGTGTTCTTGAATAAATAAAAAGTTGTTAGTGTTATAATATAACTGTGCTGTTATAGCAAAGACTTTACTTTATGATGGTGACATGTTAAATCATGCCAGAATTAATTATTCTTCTTTAACAGCACGCTCTGGCTTAGTTTTTCCCTTACATACTGTATGATGTAGCCACAGATTTATATACTGACACCTGTTTCTGCATTTTATAAGGAGTGATTTTACACTAATAAATGAAGACATACTGAAGTCACTGGCGTTGTGACAGAGATACAAATACCGTGCATCACTGTAAGCACATTCTCTAAAATAATAGACTTCTTGCCCATTCCTGCTATAACAATCATTTGTATTAGTGCAAATTAATAAGTTAAACTGGAACTTGTGATGAGATTTCTCATGTGTGATGTTGTAAATCCTGTGATAAGACTCTTAGCTGCAGTAAAATCAAGGTGACTCAGAGCTCACTGCAGCCATTCTTGTGAACATTCAATGAGGGGAACACCTGATCCTTGAAAATTGACAGTTAACTTGATGCCAATTTGCACACTACGAACACCACTTGCACATTACAGGAACTCAGATGGGAGTTTTAGCCACATAACCCATACAGTTCTGACCTTGCTTCAAGTGACTTCCTCATGTTTGGGCCATTAAAGGAGTTCCTGGGAGGCCAGTGTTTCAGACGTGAAGCAGCCAGTCTGATCCGGCATACTGAAAAAACTACCTTCAATCTTCATGGTACCCTAACAGTAGTGAAACGCTGGGATACGTGCATTAGTGTAGCAGAGGATTATATAGAGAAATAAAGGGAGTTTTACTCTCATAACTGTGTTCTGTCATTATGCACAATGAAAAGTCCAGGTTTAACTTGAACGGCCGTTATATATTGTGGGAATGACATAATTAAGTGTTGGCTTGAAGTTGCGCTGTTGATGGAAGCTAGACCTAATCTACATGATAGTATTGAGCTGTAGCCTTAAAATATTAATAAAATAAAAAAAAAAAAACACCCACTATGTCATTTCAGACGCTGCAAATACAACAGAGTTATGTAACAGGACAATGTCCAATCCCATAAAAAAGTTTAATAAGCAGAAGGACTTCTCATAAACTGTGCAAAAAGTTTCAGTGAACTGCTTACAACTGTGCTTGAACACAACAGTGTGGAGTTCATTATCCAAGCAATAGCTTAAAGCTCTGATTTAACTGAACACCAGTTACTGTTCTAATTGAATTGAATGTTCTTTTCATTTTCACGGACTGGTTTTTAGGTAGCGTCAAATCTCAATTGTTCTACATTAGGCCCTTTTTTTGTGCTCTCGATCTGTGAGTAGGTTAAAAAAAAAAAAAAAAAAGACCAAAAAACTGGCATTAGGTTGCAAGGTGGTCACATTTGAACTCCTTTGATGAATGGTAGGTATAGGGCTACCTTTGAATGTAGATAAAAGGTTAGAGGGGCAATGAGATATCTGGCTGAGTGCCAAAGAAGGGGGACACTTATTTCTCTGCTAGCAGTAGTGCATGAAAATAGGAAGCTATGTGAAGAATCCGCTACTTTGTTGTCTCCTTTTTTTTTTGCCATTCTCCCACTGATGCGGAGAGAGAGGGAGAGAGAGAAAGAGACAGAGACAGAGTTTTTTTTTTCTTCTGTGGGCTGACATAGGCAGTCTCCCATGCCATCACCGGGTGTGAGGCATCTTGTAGGACAAGACTGATGACACAGGGAGGAGGGGTGGGCCCGTCCATTCTATTCAGAGCCACTCGTTACGGTGATCTGTCGATCGATTAGTGGAACAAGAGCGGGAGCGCTGTCTCCCCCAGCAAAGGCCGACGGATTGCCTACTGCCTCACACCGACATACACACGCACACACACTTATCCGCATGAGGTCAATAAGCTCAGATCATGAGCACCAGATCTAAAGCTGGGCTTAATTAACAGTGCAGATTTCCACTCTATAAACCTGAACTCTGATAAAAAAAAAAAAAGAAAAAAAAAGCTACATTCCGACAGAGGGGGTAGAAAATAGTTATAGCTTGTCATAATGTCTTCTTGTTTATTGCCTAACTTCCAGTAATTCAGTGTCTTTTACATTGTGCATGTAGTTTAGCATTGCATTACACTATATTTAGTGTTGCATTGACACTGTGACTCACCTCTGTTTGTTGCCCCAGAGCTCAGAAACCGACAAAAAGTATTCTATTCTATTATTCTACAAAACCTTAACATTTTGAAAATTCTATTTCAAAGTCTTAATTTTTTCCCCCAGTCTCAGTACCATAACCGTAATCTATTATCTATGCAGCTTATTTTGTGTAGGGTCATGGGGGGCAGATAAGCTGAGAGAGAGAGAGAGAGAGAGAGAGAATCATTTATTAATTCCAAAGTGGCTTGCCAATTCATCGCAGGGCACGAGCACACACTCAAACTTTTCCAATATTACGGGCAACTCTAATTAGACTACATTTCATGACTCTGTAAGGAAACTCCAGTCCAAGGAGTACCCAGAGGATGGGGAGAATATACTCCACGCCCACAGACAAGAGGCAAGATTCGCACCCCAAACCTAGAAGTGTGAGGCAAGCGTGTTAGTTGTGCCATAGCATAACACAATTTCAAATTGTTGTCAAATATGTGGAATTGTCTGGAATTTACTTTGCGATCCCCAGACAATAGGAGAAATATTGTTGTAGCACTCGTGCTCTGTATGATTGCAATTAAAATGTTTAATTTAGTTTAACTGATGCTCCCAAATACAAATAATAATTTGCTTAGAATGAATACGATCTAAATGCGTGATATACTTAAAACATGTCAAAATATTCTCTGCCACTGTTTATAGCTGCTACTCTGGATTAGAACAAAAACAGCAAACTACTACAAGACCACCATGAATCTTTGGTCACAGGCATGCTGGTGGGAGGATGATGACTAGGGCAGTTTTATTTATAAACCTCAGGCACCAGACATCATGCCATGTGCTCCTGATGTGATCAGATATTAGTCAGGACGAACAGTGACTTCAAACACTTTAATCAAGGGGAGCAGGGGTCATGTCCTGCCTCGATCTGTTTTCAAGCTCGGGCACTTGTCCAAAGGTCTTTTTTTTTCTTCTTTTTTTTTTTTTCTCATTCTGTTGTTGTTGCTCTAGTTTGGATGCACTGCATTATAGATCCAGTGTGTGCCTTCCAGGGCTCATCTGGCTGGCATGGCTTGTTGTTTTGTGCTTCCCCAACCTGAAGCCTAGTTAACATCAAACGCAGGCTATAATATTAACGCTTAAAGGGAAGATCCTCTCTGAAACAAATTAAATATGATTTTATCTGATTTTTTTTTTTTATGTGCTCGGTGATCAAGTGCTTATTTTTTGTAGGCGTTATTTGAGAACATTAAACGATATGAAAATAGACCAAAGGAAATCATCACAAATGAAATCTTGGACACTGAAGAAATTATTTCAAGGGCTACTATACATCTTGGTTAGGGTGGATTTTTGAAATGTGAAAAATAGACACATTAGAGACAATATTGTGTGCATTGCTGCCAGATCGGGTGCCATTTGTAAAATGTCATGTAATTGCCAGCTTTGGTTTTTTTAGGTGTCAGTGGTTGTAGCCTACTATTATTTTTGGTTATATACAACAAAAAATTCAAATAAAATGGTATACATGGTGCATGGGAAAAATGGTGCATGGGAATAATTGCATTCCATAGAAAAGCCTCTCGTACTATTTCGCAACTATGTTCGGGAGATTTTCCCTGTATTTTAATTGCATGCGCAGTTGCCAGGCACATTTCTATGTTGTGGAGAATAGCCCAGAGGACGCCGCTGTTTTCAAATTGTCAAGTAGTCTCTCTGGTTTGGCAGAGGCCCAGCTCAAATGTGGCGTAGCACAGATCTGAGAACTCAGTACTGGCCGCTCTTTGGCTCTAGCGAGTAGCTGCATTGCGTTTACAGGACTGGCCTGAAACCCAAACGCTGATGAAGACGACGAATGGGATTTGGAAAAATGGGAGCTGGCAGGCATGGAAAATTGTTTTGCGCATTAGTTGAGGGTTAGTTCGGCTTGTCAATTCACTGGAGTGTCCCTATTATACATGTTTTTCGAAATAGATTCCGTTCAGATCAACGGTATGATTCATCCACACAGTGCCTTGAAAGCTAAGGTTAAACAGTATAACGTTAGCACTGACCCCAATAGCCAAAACTGTTTGCCTCTTAATAAAGAACACGCTTAACCACCCTGAGCAAGAGTAAAGCAGTGTGGGTATAAATAATCCTGCTGAAAGATCCTCTAGCCTTGCAGACTAAGGTCAAGTGATGTGAATACCTGTTAACAGCCAACACTTTCCACTGGTGAAGGAATGAATGTCTTATCAGGAGGCCTCTGTCGGCAGTCCTACCATTGTCCCAATGAAAAGAGAGAGAGAGAGAGAGGGAGAGTGGAAGAGAAAGAGAGGGAGTGCAGTGATGGAGGAATTAAGAGCGTGACGCGCAGAGGTGTCAATGTGTCTTTCTCCTCTTTCTCCTGGATAAGATAACAGTGACCCTTGGTGATGGAGCACTCCCAGCCTCAGCTGCTTTTGTTCTTTTGTGTCTTTGTGTCCACTTATCTGAGAGCATTTATCCAAAGATCCTCCGAAGATCCTCGCTTCCCCCTTGCTTTTAAAGACCCATATGTCTTTGATTTCAGCAGGGTAAATAAATAGGTAAATGAGAGGCATTCTGACTGAAATGTGAAGGGGGGGGAAATGTTTTTTTTGTTGTTTTATTTTTGAGCAAAAGAATGCTTTTGTCTTGTCTTGATCACCCAGGACACTTGCTTTATATTTGCCTGTCATGGTATAATAATAATAAAATGATAGCCTCTTAGGGAATTAAAGAATTGGAAGGTGACAACGAAAAAAACCTAGACAACACCAGTAAGACTTAATGTAATGTTGTAGCGTAATAGGTCATTTTATCACTAGCCCAATTAATCATCATTTATTCATCTTTATTGCTGTGGTGGATCTGGAGGCTATCATAGGAACAGATGAGATGGGAATGCACTCTGGATGGGACACCTGTCCAGCACTATGCACACACAGTTATAAACTCATTTACGTCTAGAGCATGTTCAGTGTAACCATTCCAGATGTTGGCATGTTTTTGTGAGCAAGAGGGGAAACTTGATGATGAACACACACAAATTTACAGACAATAAGCCAAACGTAGGATTGAACTGAAGAACCTGGAGCTGTGTAGAGGTGCCAGGCTGCATCATTGTGCCACCTCAGTGAACATGCAGAGGCATTGTCGGGAAAAAGCATGATTCAGCAGTGGGTTATTCCGTTGGTTAAAAATAGCACAATTTAGTGTAAAGGTCAATCTGTCTAAATTACAGTGTGAAACTTTGTGTGTGTGTGTGTGTGTGTGATATGCCCTGTTTACATTCGGATGCCACGATAGAAGCCGGCCTTACTGACTCATCCCGCTACAGCACCGTTCCCTTGATTCCAGCGAAGAGGCTGTTGCTTTTCATGTCACCCGTTCAACCACAGAGAGTCAAAATAATGACACAGAAACAGCATGCAGACAGCAAACATTGATGAGGCCCTGAGGACGAGACCCAGTGTGTTTACTCTCCAAGCTTTAGATTCAATAGTATCATCTGGATCCTTCTGCAGTTACAGCCTTAAGAGAGACAGCTGACAGGGCAAGGAGAGAATGATTTAAAATGTGTCTGCATGCTCTGGGTGGTTTGGGGTTTCTTTGGTTTAAGGCCGTGTGATTTATAAGACCAGTGGCTGCCAGAGAGACTCCCAATCTTGCTAGAATGGTGCACAGACCTGAAGTAAAGTGTTGCATTGTACTGATCTGCAACCTGGGAGGACACACACCATTTAACCTACATCGAACTTTCAAGATGTCCTTCCTGAGCATCATTTTCATTCTTCAAACGTTCCCTTGAAAGGTAGGATCCTTGCCTAGAGGCACTGGAGATTGTTGCAGATCCTCTCTAAAAATAGGCCACCTATTGCGTAGAGCTCACGTCATTAGGCCAGCACATGCTTTCCTATTCAGATATGACGTCTGGTCCTACACATTCCACAACACTGAATCTTGCACATGCACTCTGTTGTATTCACCAATATTTAACTGCAACAGTAGCACAATGTTTATGCTATAATAAAACAGGCAAGTAAAGACAAGACAATAAATAGGCCCATCTGCAGTGGGTGTGACACACACGTGGGCAGTGACCACACCGGCCCCCTCACATTCTTGTTGACACTTTGGAAACGCGTGTCTAGTTGAGACCTTTTCGTGCCAGCTATCAAGGAATCCATGGCATCATGAAAGAAAACACGCCGCAGGAGCCGTGCCCTAGGCATACTGTTGTGGAAAGTGGTTTCCTTTTAAAAGCATCAATAATGTCAGTAAATGCTTATATTGAATGGTTCCCCAAAAGTGTTTAACCAAGGAAACTAAAGTGAGACTTGTTGATTGAAATATTGAGCAAAGTCTGGTAATCGCAGACAACTGGTAGTGTTCCAAAATGAAGCTAGGTGGCACAATGTGTGCACAGGGAGAAAGGACAAACAAGTCACCCTGACAGGCAATAATCCGATTAGTTTATTACATTTGTCTTGGGAAAGAAAATGTGATGTTGACATGCCTCCCATGATAATGTACATCACTCTATTCTTGACATGTATATTGAGTCCTTTAAAGAATTCTACACTTTCAAAAATGTTCCAGATTAAAAAGCTGAACACATCTAAAGTCTGATTTTTTAAAGGATGATAGTAAAGATTCCTTATTGGTCATGCTGGGTCAGGAAGCCTGAGCCGAGATGGTAAATAAAAAATACTATATGAAAATAATAATAATAAAAAAAACTTGTCCTATATATTATAAACATTGGTTTGAAATATAGAAAAATCAAGAAAAATTCAACCCCTTGCCCAACGATGGAAAATGTAACTCTTTATAGGGCGCTCACTGGAATGCTTGGAAATTAAAATTTTCAAATCTGCAAGACTTTTTTTATGTTGCAAATCAATGTCAATGAAATTACCGTGTATGGTTTCTCACACATCTAAACAGTTAAATTCCCAGGTTTGATTTAACACTTTCTAAATTTATTTGAGTCCAACTGAACATATATACTCAGCAAAAAAAGAAACGCCCCTTTTTCAGGACTGTGTATTTCAACAATAATGTTGTAAAAATCCAA
>JAQMYL010000007.1:22240217-22267920 GCA_030014365.1 Clarias pachynema | reverse complement strand
TTTTGAGCCTCCCTTCATTCAGGGACACATTGTGAAACATTTTTAGTTCATGTCTTATGGTGTTGACTCTTTTAGTGTTCATAAAAACAGTTGAAAGTCAGAGGACGTTTCTTTTTTTGCTGAGTATATAAACAAAGTTGGGTGTTTGCTGGGTAGTAATTTAAATATATAAAGATAACACATTTATCCAAACATGAAAATGCATCGACTTTTCTTGATGTACCGATATTGGCACTTATAAGCTACCAAAATCACACATTAAAATTACATTAAAAAAACATGAAAACAGGTCAATTATATGAGAAAATTACATAAAAGACATGACAATAAATCACACATGAAACCTCTTGGAAAATGAACAAAGAACACTTGTAAAAATCACGAAAACAAAAAACTTGAATAAGAATGATTTGAAAATGAATTAAATAAAACATTCCCACCACTTTAAAAAATGTACATCTAAAGATAAATGAATCATGTGAGAAAACATATGCGAAAAATAAAAATCAGCTCATGGGAAAAAAACATATGGAAAAAAAAAGAAAAAAAATCCACATTCTCTACATGTAAAAAAATTACGTGAAATGATCGTGAGAAAATCACTTGTAAAAATTGTGAAAACGAGTCTATCATATGGGAAAATTTCATTTAAATATAAATGACAAATGTATGAAAATGAATTGCACATGAAATATACAGTAAAACCACATGTCCTCTTCTTGACAATGAAAATAAATGACTCATGTGAAAAAGACATTCGTGAAAAAATAATTATGTGAAAAACATGAAAAATAAAGCCATGTGCTCAAGCACTCCATGTGAAAGCTCATAACATGTCTAAAATCAATATTTGTGAACGGAAAACACACATGAATCATTCACATTTTAGTTTATAATAAAGTAATTTGAAAAAACATTCAAAAATTTGTGCTTGGAACGATCTCAGTATCAATACAGATGAGCTTTTCCTCCCTCATAAATGCACACAGACACTTATCAGGATAAATTGTGCCTCTTTTAGATAACTAACGCTGATATACAGAAAGGAGAGATATATAAAGAAGAAGGTATAGACTGATTCAGTGCATCAGCAGCTGAGCTCAGTGTTTGCTTATATCACACTGAACATACTGGTAGGACCGGTATACTAACAGCAAAAGTGTATGAACTGCGGACTGTCCTGTTGAATGTGTTTCCTGTAGCATGCGAATGGCACATCCTCTCCACAGGGTCACCACTGGGTGAAGAGCACGAAAAAGCTGCCCGCAGTGTTTGCTCTGGTGGAGCACACACACACGCACAGGCAGAATTAGCTTTAGATCCTCCACTGGGTTGAACTGGATTAGCTACTGCTTTGTATCAAAGAAATCGCTGATTTACACGAACACATAACTAACCGGAAACCAAATTTGATGTCATAGTGAATGGATACAAGAGCACTTAGAACGTTCAAAGTAATAAACACACACAGGAATGTGTATCCAAAAAAAGCATTCTTTGCACTGATTTCACTCTGTCCTGGTTAGATGTTCTTTGTTCCAAGACAAATAATCTTGAATTTGGATTAATGTAAGGTTCAAGTACCTTTTCCAATACTTATGTCAGTATTTAACATTAAGAGTTTTATCCTTTAAAATCCTCAATCACTACTTACGTCTGACCAAAGGGCTAAAGAGTAACACCTGCTGGATGCCACAAAGCTACAGCTCAGGTACAACAAACAAACAAAAGGTAGAGAATGAAGGAGAGGCCGGCTCCCGGAGATGAAAGACAACAGCAAGGAGGGCCTTTCTTCTTTTGATGAAAACAAGAATCAGACGATGAAGACCAAAGAGATCTGCTTGTCGTGGCTTCGTTCAAAAGCCACACCTGCTCTTTGCCACACCGAGACGAAACAACGCAGGTTGAGAGAGAGAGAAAAAAAGTTCAAAACTTCAAACAGACGGCTGGTTTCTGCTCATACCGACACACCCAGCTGTGAAAAAAAACCTTTTTTTTAATGCTTGTGTATAGTAGCGGTAGATATAAAGACAGGTTGTTATCAGTGCGCATCAAAACCTTGTTTAACATGTAGGCTAGGTAATAAGTCTGGGGCATCTGACAGATCAGTCTAGCTTCAACCAAGCAGCGAATGAAGTCTGCTTATTTATACGCCAAATTTTTTATGAATATATCTTTCTTCTTGTGATTTTGTACTACTCATCATTCATCATTTGCACTGAGATATGGACATATAGAATTTATTCTGTTCACCTGTTCATTATTTCATTTTGCAAATTACATTCAGGCACTAAAAACATTATAGTTGTGGCTTATGTACACTACCTGGCCAAAAAAAAGTCACCATTTCAGAAGAGTCAAATTACTGGCCTGCATTAAGCAAGGAAAAAAAAAACATTAGAATTATTGGGTTAAGAACTGTATGACACATTATTAGAACTTGGAAGAATAACATCAAAGAAGGAATGTGGTTGGGGAAAAAAAGTAATGAATAACTGTATCTAGTAATGAATAAGTGAGATAACTTAAACAATTGGTGAAGTTGCATTGAAAGGAATCAACAGTAGAAATTGCAGCAATGTTTAATAATGAAAGTAAGAGCATTTCCATACTATACACTGTGATGAGAACTCACAGGATTGAAACAGATATGTGGTTATTAGAAGACCATTTGTTAGTGAGACTTCAGTTTGCTGTGGAGTATGAAAATTGGATTTTGGAACAATGGTAAAAGGTCGTTTCCGAATTGAGCCCATTCCAGAGTGATGGTGGCGTCAGGGTAAGAAGCATAGTGGTCACGGCACAAACCTCTGGAGGCAATAATTTGGGGTTGCTTCAGTTGGTCAGGTTTAGGTTCAGCAACGTTGTGTGGCAATAAAAAACAGTCAGCTGATGACCTGAATTTACTGAATGATCAGGTTTTCACATCTTCAGAGATTTTCCTCCCTGATGGCACAGGCATATTCAGGGAGGACAGCACACCGTGCATGGGGACCAGCAGGCAAAGACCCCAAGACTACTGACCCAGCCTCCAAACTCCCAGATCCCCAAGCCAATTGAGCACCCGTGGGATTCACTGGACAAAAAAATACGATCCATGAAGGCTCCACACCGCAACCCACAGTATTCAAAAGATCCATCGTCAGCATCCTGGTGCCAGACACGAAGAGCACACCCTCAGAGGTCTTGTGGAGTCATTCCCCGTGGGGCCAGAGCTGACCAGGTGGCACAAGGGGAACCTATACAAGAGTGGGGATAATGATTGTTGTTACGTTGTAATGTTATCTCGGATTGGTGTGTACAGTATAAAGAAAACTTGAAGATATACAGCCGTGGTGGTGTGACGTGGCTATACCTTCACATCACGTGTTTCCTTTTATACTAAAGCAATTTTTTAAATTAATAATAATTTTTTTTAAAATAATTGCATTTAATGTTGTGAAACAAATTAGTCCCTTTGTGTATGTTACATTATTTACATTATTATAGCTATAAAATCTTTTCCTCATGCGACTTTTTCTCCCACCAAACTTAATACACACACACACACACACACACACACACACACAAAGAAAAAACAACAACGACCATTTAATGTTAGCAAGAGGTTACAAAGTGTTAATAAAGTCCTATCAGGCCAGTCCTGAAGACTCTTTCATGGAGGACTGTGACAAAATGTCTTTTTTTCAAATCTTATCTTGATTTGTTAAATATCAACACATATTTATAATATGTTTGTTAGGCTTATATTATGTGCAAAGTCTGTCATACATGTCCCTGTGAATAAGCTGTTATTATCCTTCCATCCATTCATCCATCCATCTGCCTTTCATCTCTATCACTTATCCTGTGTAGGGTTGCAGAAGGCCCTGGAGCCAACCCCCAACCCTAGAGGTGTGAGGCGACAGTGCTAACCATTGAGCCACAGTGTCGCCAAGCTGTTATTATAGAAATCATAATTTAGTTGGGGCACTTTAATTGAAACTACTGTTAGTGTTGGGCCATTAGAAACTTAATCCACACCTTCACATTAGAAAATTCTATAGCAGAGTGAAGACAGTATGTTGGTTATGTTAACAAGATAACCTCTATTTTTTAAAAGATTACCAAAGACACCATCATTCTATAATTAATAAGGGTAGTGTGGATTTGCATACTCTTCCATGACATGCAACTGAACCAAACTAAAACAAGTTACAAACACTTTCAGGACACTTTGCGAAAGCTATGCCCATGATTACATTTAAAGCGCTAAGCCATGTTGGAGGCAGCATGTTCGTCCTGTGATTCATGGAGCAGCACAAGGGAACTGTTGACAGGTTGGGTAGTTTGAGATGAATGGGAAAATTGGGACAACTTTTAGTGAATTATATTTAACTGGTCAAGACCTCTTCCCATTACGTATGCGCCTTCACTGGTCACACTTAACAGGGTTTATTACGGAAGAAAATGGTTCGAGCTGATGAGAAGGCTATAGTAACACAACTTACCACTCTTTACAATGTGTTGTGCAGAAAAGCAACTCGGAATGCAAAAGGTGATGAGCCAGTAGATGAATAGGCTACAGCAATAGGAGACCACGAAAAGTTCCACTCCTATCAGCCAAGATGAAGAATATGAACTCACAGTGGGCATTGCTACACCAAAGGTTAGAGGCTGATTGTGAATCAGCAGTTTCTACTCAACCCAGCCTGTCGGACAACCATGCCATAGTTAAAGTCACTGAGATCACAGTTGATTACAGTGAACTTTATCTGAAGCTCTTAACCTGTATCTAGATGATTTTATGAATTGTGCTGCAGCCACATGATTGGCTGATTGGATAATTACATGAATGTACAGGTGTTCCTGATCAAATGGAAGTTGAGTGTATATCTGTGTTCTTGCTGTTGTTTCATGTTGTAGACTTTAGAGAACACATGCTTACAGTGGCGGGATGACCACATCAAGAGGAGCTTACTTCAATATTCAACAGAACTATAAAGGAAGCTGAGATCAGTAGGCAACAAGAGACTATAGATCAATAAGAGTTTAGTGCAAAAGGCCAGGTGATGGTAGTTCAGTAATACTATGACTTATAATAAAGGGATATATGACAAGACCTGCTGAAGTATCGTTCTCTATAAAATAAGCATAGGTTTACTGAATTTAGTTCCACTAAATTTCGATAAAATAGTTTTTAGATCTGAGACACAATTTTATTTCGCTTTGGCATACCAAAAATTACTAGGGCCAAGATTACTAGATTTGGGTCAGATACTGGAGAAGATCAGTGGGAAAGCACAGATCAGAGATTGGCGATAAGAGCACAAACTCTGACTGGTTCCTCAAAGTTCATACGTCTCCCAGGAATATGATACTATCTGCACGGCCGAGTGTCCTTTGTCACTAAATGACGTGGGACCAGATGCATGAAACCATGTGACTGCCACAAAAGCCTGTTGAACAGCACATATTTAAATATCGAAGTGCTGATGATTACTTCTATGTTGTCCAGACATCTACACGCACTTGCTCATGTGGCCTGCTAGAATTGTTTGTACCCAGCAGGAGTGGAGAGTGATTTGAAGGGAGGGGTCTTTTTGCTCACTTTAGTGGTGTGCTCTCTGAAGGGGTTTTGCTTGTCTTCAGGGAGGGAAATTAATTTGTAGGATAAATGGGCTAAAAGGGCTCATGCACACACACTTCGGAACTGTATGCTCCAGGCACTTGGAATATCACAGGACTACCCAAGTGCAGCAATGACCCCCAGACAACCAGAACCCAAATGGTCAACCTGTTAGGAAAGCTCAAATCCAGGAGCTGATCTGATCTAGCAAAGGGCCAGGGCATGATACCTGCCCAGTCGCCTTTTGTCTGTCTTCTCTGACTCACACACACTCAACTCTCTCAACCCAGAGCAGGCAAAAAAGAACCACATTCAGGTTATGTGTCTCAAAATTTCTCACTGCCTCCATTCTGGTAGAGAGCTTTGATTCCTCTTTCCTTCCCTAGCCTCTCTTGTATAGTTTTTTCTTTTTGTTCTGCCTCAACCATGTCAGCTATTGATGTCCCACCCAAACTTTTTTTGCTCCCCCCCCCACCCTTTTGATTCCTTTTTGATCCATGGCTACCTGCATGGGGCTGGCTAAAAAGAGGGGACAGAGAGAGGGAGAGGGAGGGGACATGGCGTTGACACATAAAACCTGCGTTTCTCAGTTTTCAAATGTCTCATTGAGGCTCTCGCAGGCTTTGATATTTTAAGTAGGTATCACAACAAAGGGGCAACAAATGGCTGGAAAGGTAATGCAGAATATTAAAGCGGCTAATGGCCCTGGCCCTCTAGAGTGGAGTTGGGCCGAAAGGAAAGCCCTGTCCCACGAGTCCTATTCCATTTCCAAGGGGCGGACCCAACTGCCTGGCTGCTTGCTGCCACTGCCCTCTGCATGACAATCACTTGGACATTTTGGCTTTTTTCCACAAGGGCACAAGTCACCTAACTGCACCACGGTGGCGTTTGCAATCGTTTCCATGCAGTGCAATGCATCCGACATGTCATCCTATTCACTGCAAAGCCTTGCTGCATAGGGCCTTTGATTTATCAGGCTGTAAGGTGGAAAAAAAGAGAATGAATAGTCTTTTAATTTGAAACTTGCCCCCTAGGTGTGGTGTCAGTATTTGCTTTTGTTTGATGTGAATCTTTTTTTTTCCTGAGCTATGTTTTAATTCAGGATATCAAATTACACTATCTATCATCTCCAGTGTCATGGCTTGCTTGTTCTATCTCCATGTGTACATCAACTTTTGGTGTATTATAAACTTGCAATTCTGATCATCACATTTGTTATGAAAAGCAGAACCACTGAAATTCAACTAGTTTTAATCTTAAGTACAATAATGGAACATGCAGTTTATCTCAGTAACTTGATCATAGTTGTATGACACTGATGGATATGACAACTTTTAAAACTTTTAGCAGAATAACATTCACTTCAGATGAATACAAATAAACAAGCTGTTTATACATGCATCTGCAAACCTGTGTAGTAAAATTGTTGTTGTTTTTGTGGTAATACACTCCTGGGTAGTCTGTAGCTGTTGGCTGATATCCAGCTCATTAGTCTTTATTTTGCACATACCACAAGTGAAAAGGTCTGTGAGCCAAATTGGACCTTTAAAGGTCTGGATAGTCTTTTGTACTCTTAACTTTACAGTACTATCATGCTCACGATCTAAAAATTGCTTGCTTCTAAAGACTGTAATAACCTCAGGGCTGCCACTACTGCTGATGGCATCTGCATGCACTCTTCCTCAAGGGTTCTTTGGAATGGATCTATGTGGAAATCCTTGGTTGCAGGGTTCTGAATAAAATATTGAACAGTTTCACCAGAGCAGCAAAAGCAAACAACCTTTTAGCATGGTACATGGAACGTTTTTTTTTTTCTCTTCCCCTAAATGTGTGGAAGTTCCCATTTTACAAAGGTGAAGACGCGGCCCCATAGTCAGCATGATATGGGAATAGAGTCTTCAAACAGGATGTCCCAGACTTTATTGGGGCATGCTAAGCATTACAGCATCGGACTTCCTCACTAGGAGTTTGAGAAAGGGATTAGTAGCATATGGCTCATTGAACAGAGCTCTGCTTTTCATTAACTGGCCCACCACCCAGCAGCATCTTGCCTGGCAACTAATTTCTGTCTCAGAAAAGCATTCCTGATTTGTGTGTGTGGTGTGTATGCACAAGCATGTGCGTCCTGTTGTGTAGTGGGGGAGGTGTCCAAAATGGCACTGACAAAAGGGGAAAAAATCTGGTTTTGGTTTGCATTTTCATTCTTTTTCCAAAAGCAAAAGTGTGACACTGCCAACAAGACGGTCCCAGCATTGATGCATGGGGATAGTAAATACAACACTGCTGCCATTGTCACAGGACATACTGTATCATATAGAAGGTGATGCCATGTATATTTTCAAAACTTTTGGACGGACCAAGCATGTGGAAATGTCCAAAACAAGCCAACAAGGGTCTGGCTTTGTGGCCTTAAGGACAAGACTGAAAGGTGTCCAAAGCTATAAGCAAAATTTATTGAAAACTGAAGTGACTTGGTACACAGGTAAGACAGACCAAGTCCTGAGAGTAAGTGTCAGTCACATGTTATACAAAAGCTCTTTCATATATTCTTTTTTGGGGTAAACTAGCAACACTTAGCCCCATCACCTTTACTGATGTTGACAATGACTTTTCTAAGTCTCATATCGTAAGTGAAAGCTCTAAGCAAATCATCGCCTTCTCCTGAAGTTCTGGGAACCTTGATGCTGGAGCATGACCACGCTGACACATTTAATTGGCGGCAAATTCAGGAACCTCCCTGCAAAAGATCAGTGAGTTACGAAGTGTTTTTGGGGGACAAAGTATCTGGGGAGGGCTAGCGACGGAAAACATTAGCATTGCTGTGGTTTCCAGCACTTATGCTTAAATATCATCGGCAGGCTTCCACAGATGCATATAAAACTCTTACTGCTGCGTCGTCTTTTTCAGTAAATGCAACACGTTTTTTTTTTCAAACGTTGACATTCTTAAGGCAGGACGCATGCTCAAACATAATGCACTCACATTTTTTTTTTAATATTTGAATTTATTAAGTCAAACATTTATAATTAGTACTTAATTAGTAACACATCTTTCTTCCTTTTTTCTGTTAGCGTGTGCTGAAAATGAACATACTAGACAAGTATTCTAGGATTACCACCCAGCATGTCAGAAGTATCACAGGACTTCGAAGGCCCTTGCCCCCCCCCCCCCCTCCCGCCCCTCCACTGTCATTATTCACGGCCCAAAAAAAGTCTAACCACATCTCCCAGTTCGCTGCTGGTCCAAGTGCCCTGCCAGCTCCCAGGAAAAACCACAACCAAAGATATAGGCATGATGACACTTGTTCGATTTACCTATTTTTATTGTCGGGTGTCGCTGAGTACAGTGTAATATGACAAAAGTGGTTACGGAATTGAGACTTTTATTTCGATCGTCACCAGTGTGATCTCCATGTGTGAATTACAAAGCTGTTTCAGTGTCTTTGAATTTTAGTTTTATCCACTCTACAACCTTATACTTTTCCTAATTAATTTGAAAAAGTGAGTACCTTATTCATGCTATTATATCACATGATTTTAGAGGAGGTCAAGTTGAAGGGCTTTGAGAGCATCACAAGTGAAGGAAACAATAATAGACCAAAATCCAAAAAAACAGGAGTTTTTTTCTTTTAGCTTTTGTCACTGAATGGGGTGGGAGAACTGGGACGGCTGGAGGTCTTCTTTTTTCAATTAAGTCAAAGACCACGGCATACTTTTCATCAATGAATTAATGCAACAACATTAGCTATTCTTTTGGTTTTGACAAGTGGCTACGTCTCCTACAAGAGTTCTAGGTCAAGTCTTTGTTAAAATGTGAATTCAATGTTAATCCTAATCCCCTCTTCAAAGCCAACATTCAAGCCAGTGTTGAGGCAAAGCTCTCGGCTCTCGGCTCTCAGCTCCCGGCTCCCGGCTCAGGCTGCAGCCACATGGAAATGCACATTCAGGTCTGCAACAAGTGATACATTTTTCACTAGGTTCAAATTTCCAGATTAAGCGACATAATTTTGTTCATGTTTAAACTCAATTCTTTGCTTTTTTCCCTCCGTTTGTTCATCTCCTACATTATCAAGTCATGACCCCAATCAGTGAGAAAAATTAGAACTGTGTGATTGCAAACCAAACCATACAATGCTAGTCACATTTGAATCTTACAGAAATGCCAAGATGTTCATCCTAGCATAGAAGAAAACACCTCCTATGTAAACATACCCCTAATTTAACCCACAGTAAAACATTATCCTTGTATGTGTATGTGCATTTCTCATAACCTGGACTTCATTAGCAGAGACTAGCCCTACTCCAGCAACATGTCCAACTATTTCTTTTTAACCCAAGCTTCAGAGCATGTGGTGAATGATTATTAGTGTCATCTGCTGGAGTCAGGCCAGCACACCAAGACGAGGTCAATGAATAGACCAGTACAGTCTCACGATTCATTTCTCCAGTGCTTGAGACCTGCTATTAATCAAACATCAGCTCATCCGTGATGACTGAACGCGAATCCCATTGCATTCTCACTATTATGGCTATATTGTGTTTGCTTTAAATCACTTCATGATACTTAGAGAAACAGAGCAAACATTCATCTTACTTTTGATTCCGAGAAACTAGACAAAACTGCGATTTATTGCTAATACGCCAACCGAGTTTGGAAACACGTGATTAGGAGCCAAAAGTGTTCATCCTTTAGGCAAGCATTGGGTTAAACGTTGGACACTTTGGACAATTAAATGATTAAAGCGCCTTGTTTAAGCCGCCCTGAGCCTCATCCTCTCTCCTTTGGCATGGGTGGGGTACTATGACCACGATCTTCCACCTCATTTGTGTCATTAGCTTTAGCCTTGTCATCAGACCGAACACTACAACCACAGACTTGTGACTCAAACACAGGTCCTGGAGCAGATAACATTAACTTCAGTACTGGGTTTAGGGTCTGACACAATGCTACCACTTAACACTTTAACGTATATAAAGGTACATTTACAGTACAGCATTATACTGAAGCATGTGTGGAAACCCCACCAAATCCAAAGCAGTGTCAAATGGTGGGAAACATTATAGTTGGCATGTGAAAATGCTAAATAAAAAAAACTGAGTTGTTTAATGAGGTGTATACAGACTTTTTTGCATTTTTTTCTGCAGCAAAGAACATCTCTAGGTTCATCCTTCTGTCCATGAGGGGCGATCATAAAATTTTTATAATCGCTAATAAAAAATAATGTAATGAAAACAAATGTTGGTCGTGAGCTTAGTCCTTCTCTGCATATCCTCCACCTAAGACGACACACTTCTCCAAACGATGGATGAGCTGGTGGAGAATGTCTTTGAAGAAGCCTTCTTTTTGGCTCTTGGGGAAAGGTTCCACCTCGGTAATCACCTCGTTGTCATCAAACGCTTGCCACAAAGTGGTTTCTTCAGTGATGGAAAAGGAGGAAGTCATTGCGTGCGAGGTTGGAGGAGTAGGGGGGATGAAGCAGAATTTCATACCCAAAGTCGAATGGCCTAGCTCATTGTCATGAAGAAGGCACACTTAAAATTTTTTTAACCGGGTGCGCCATTTTGGTTTTGACCTTCTAGCGGCATCATACGGAAATATACCACGTTTTTTTATACAAGAAGAAATGTTCATGAACGTACTTGTTTCCAGAAACATAATTTGGGCAAATATTTTCCATTTTCGCATATGGTAATACAAAATTTTATGACCGCCCCTCGTATTGTCTATACCGCATATCCTGTGTTGGGTCAGTTGGTGGTGGTGGTGGTGGTGTGGGGTACCGGAAACTAAGCCAGACAACTCAGAGCAGAAGGCAGGAAACCTTGGACGGGATGCCAATTCACTACAGGGTTACCCAGGTACCCAGAGAAAACCCATCACGCACGGGGAGAACTTACAAACTGCACACACACACACACACGCACACACACACATGCAGAGGTCAGATTAAAACCCCCGTCCCCTAGAGGTGTGAGGCGACAGTGCTAATCACTAAGCCACCGTGCTGCCCCATATATATGTTTCAGTCTTGAATAAATTTCACGCCACATATGAAACAGGCATGCTTAAGTGTGTGTGGTATAAAATGAAGTGAAACCAACTGCCACATAACACAACACTGAGTTCAACATGTTCCACTCATCGGCAGCACATCAAACAGGAACCATTAACATAGCTGGGCCATGTTGGGTTTAAGACCCCTGAAAGACATCAGTAAATGGCACCACGGTGATAAGTGCCTCCAGGACAGGCTTCCGTCAGCAGGACAATTTGCCCTACACAAGTTAACTGTTTCTCCCACACACTCTTGCAAACCTCCATGTTCCGGCCACACAGGAGACTCTAGGCCACTACAAGATGACTAATATGTAAGAAACATGTTTTTTGACCCATGAAGTGTATAATGTTGTGAGTTGATCCTGGGGGTTATCAACTATTGTGGGCTCTGTCATCACACCTGCTGGAAGGCTTACTAGTGTCAACACAGCAAGTGGGCCATATTTGTATATACAAATATAAACATTTTGGCAAGTACAATCAAGTTCAAAATGTGAACTGATCTATGCTTAGGGTGTCTTGTATGTACAAATACATATGAATGTATATTTGGTATGTTTCCAATTATACAAAGCTACATAATATTTTATGATGGCAGCTTTCTGGTTGCTATTCAAAACATATCATCATTTATGTTAATGCATTAATATATTATCATTTCTATGGCAACAGCTCATAACGGTTGTCTGTTTTTATTGTACAAAAATAAGCTTAGCATAATCATTGGAATGGTGAACATTTCCGTAAGTAGGAGTTTATTTAACAATTATGGAAGGAGACTCAGGTATCTGAACATCTTGACAAGTTTTCTGTTGTGGAACAAATGAAGTTGCAAAACTTTTTCCTGTTAATTAATAAAAAGTTTTCTTGTTATTTAATAATAAAATACCAATCATTGGCATATCACACCAACTAATGACAGCTTTGGTGGCTTTCTCACCCTATCATTGTTTAATCTTCATATACATGATAAAGTGTATCAAGGTCGAAATATACAAATTCCTTGTAAATCCTATATGCATTGTACACAAATGGATTCTAATATTTAAAAATCTATTGCTCTATAAAAAATATGTTTCAGCAAATTTCAGTTATTGCAATAAACGTTGAGGGAATGACACATGCCCCAAGAGAAATGATAAATATACAGTATATATTGTATATACAGTACGTACCCAATGAAAGAATGCACTTATAAACATATGTCTACACAAATGTATTTCTTATGCTATCCCATACAAAAAAAATAACGTCTACATGGGGTCAAAGGATTTGAGTTTTGGTTAAAACAATCATGAAAACTTGGACAAAGTCAAGTCAAAGTGGTCCAGTGTGTGTTAATATGAAAGGGTATGAGCCACATAATGCCCAAAGATGAACCCATAATAAATATCTAATATTACATTCCAATATAGTATTATAATTAAAGTAATATACATCATGTGAATAAAAAGAAATCCACTAAACATAATGAATGCTCCCCCATAATGTTGCATCAGCCGGCTGTGTTACACCTGTGTGGGGAAACCACAGCGTCACTTCATTGTCCATTACGGTGCACTGAGCAATTCTTTTACTGCTAGCATGGAGGGTGTGTGCATGTGCGAGCATGTTCAGAGAGGCGCAGAAAAGACAAAGGGGATCTCACAGTAAAAGCCCAGAGAGGGTCCGTATAAATGTCACCGTGATGTTTTCAAAAGGAGTCGGGGGAACAATACAGCTTGCAGCAAACACTCCTCAGTCATCCATCTTTTACACTATCAACATGTACCTTTCAAATGCAGCGGCCCCTGCTGGGATCTCCATCCCCTGCGTCAATGCCCTTATATTAAAGGGAAATTAGGTGACATTGAGTTTCAAATGAGTCACTGACAGCTGCTTCGTCACTGTCGGGAGAGCAGTGACAGCGTGGCCCTCCTCCAGCGCCCATCACCCAGAGCTCTGCTAAAAAGAGGAGTGTTGAAATGGAATCGTATGAAAAATTCACTGAATGATAAATGAAGCGACTATATCCCACTATAACAATCTCATTTTAAGAAGGAATTATTCTAATGACATACAGTGCAAATTATTAATAAATAGGTTTCTTATTGGTTGGCAATATACAATTCTAAATTTTGTTTGAACCAATGTACTCAGTACAGCTGTTAGAACATTTGCTGGTATTGACTGCGCTTGCTGTCCTGTAGCCACTTTTCATTCCTTAGCACCAACTCCCCTGTGCACCCTGAGCATTCAGTGTGTCAGCCATTGATGGCTTATACAGTTACAGGCCACCACAATCATTTTACTGTTGGAAGGTGCAGAGCACTCCACTGTCCTCCCAAAAGGTATTTGAGACCTGCAGGAAAGAATCAAAGGGCTGCACAGGTATAAGAAAGCCCTATCTGGTTTCAAGAAGTGTGGGAGAGAGAGGAAGAGAGAGAGAGAGAGAGAGAGGTGGGTTAACTTGTTGAAGTGCTGCTGGCCGACGAAGACAGATCACACACTGTTCTGCCATCAAGATTTATGAAATGTGTGTGTCATGTGTGAGATGATCTCGAGGTCTCTGAAATCTGTTAAAGGTGTTGTATCTGAATTGGTTCAAAGCAAATAAAAAGTGTCCTTTGGCGACCACAGAGAAATTGGGCGTGACCTTACCACAGATGGTAAATGAGTCCAGTGCGTTTGACATCATAGTCTACAAAGTGGAAAAGGGGCAATGAGGCAGTGAGGCCAAAGTGTAGGATTCTCTATAACATTAACACCTTTCTGCTAAAATGAGCATGTTAATGGTGCTGATATGGTGATGAGTATTCTTTGGCAGTGCAATAATGTCAATAGTGGAAAATATTTAAAAATGTTAAAAGCTTACAATATACTAACTATGTTGCCTGTATGTTCCTTTGCACAGAAGGTAATATTTTTTTAGATAGATAGATAGATAGATAGATAGATAGATAGATAGATCGGGCACATAAAGGTTGTGTGTACATGGTACAGCCAAAAAGGGTTAACATTTCTCCTGGCTCAATCTGGACTAATGAGGCCAGTCTACGGGAATAGAGTGCTTGGCCAATTTGTTTGCAGTGCGTTCCAACTGTACTCTATTTTTCCCCTCTCACGCGCTGACAGGCAGGTGAGATCAAAGCACCCGCCGAACAAAAGGGCCTCAGCACCGATTTGTCGTGCGGACGAGAGGCAGGGGAGTCTGGGAAAGTGGGAGCAGCTTGAGGCCTGGCCCTCACATCACCAAAAGCAAAAAATCATACCATGATTAAAGGTAAAACAGAAAGGTTTCGGAGGTTTGCTTCGGATTATTGGTGCCTCCTTTTCTGCTGGAGCAAGAAATAGTGACTGTTGACCTTTGGTATGAGGTCAAAAGGGGTGCCTTTGTGTACAAGCTTTTGGAGAATTTGGAGGGCAATTAGGAAGGGTTCCGAAGACCTAACTTTTCCTAGGACTTTCTTGAAGGCAGATTTTAAAAAATAATAAAATAAAAATAAAAATAAAATAATTATATTTTATATGATATATATATAATAATTTACTATTTACTATACCCCCACGCACACATTTATGTTTTATGTATTTCTTAAAAGAGACACATCAAAGCATCTGTTAAGTGCCATAGATTTAAAATGATGTTATATATAAATACATTATATACATTGAAATTTTATCACATTTGACAGATGCTTTGAAGTGTCTCCTTTAATGAATACATCTATATAACACACACACTCACGCATACACACCCACACACACCCACGTGCGTGCGCCCACACACAAAGTTTTAGTGTTAAAAACATTTTGTACTTTTTGTGATTTTCTGACAGATAGATAGATAGATAGATAGATAGATAGATAGATAGATTTTAACTTAGATTTTAGACTTCAACTTTTCTGTTCTTAGTTACACAGGTACACTTGGAACATGTAGAAAGGGGTGATTTTAAATGGTTTAAGATACATAAATAGACCTTGACTGGTGTCATGATTAAAGAATGAAATATATAAAATCACACAAACATAAAACATGCATCTTTCTACATAAATGATGCATGCTAAATGTGCATCAGTGACATCGAAACATTCATTTTTGTCTTCATAAAAGCACACAGGCACACAGTGCATATTATCTACATATTTTATATAGATAAAAGGTCTATGTTTATTTTCATAGCATTTATTTTACAATTTAATTATTCCACATTTTATATATAAGCTTGGAAACAAACGCAGTGAAGCTAAAACAAATCATTGAAGAAGCAAATCCGCAATTACCCCCCGTTTAAGCAAGCCAGATAAACTGGAGATTGAGTTTGTGAAGACCTTCTAATTGGGAGGAAGTGCGCAATTAACGTTATCGCATCTCTTGTCCTCTTCAGTGACAATTCAGGGACTGAATACGCATTCAGACAGCAGCGTAGGCCCATAGCAGTTTTTTTTTTTTACCCTCTTTCTATATGTTTACTTAAACCACCTTAGAAGAGCAGCTCTGAGGATTTGATTTGCTTATAGAATCAAACTTAATGGTGTACATGAAAAAAGCCCTCTCTCTGCAGTGCCCGCGCAAAATCAGACAGCTCCTGATTATTACTGCGAGACTTGGTGGGCGGCTGTGGGCTCGTAATTAAAATGCTTCTAGAAAGAAACAGGCCGACCACATCTGAAGTCCCGCCTTCTGTCAGGATTAGACCACATCACAGCAGCGTCTCTCTTTCACACACACACACACACACACACGATCATGTACCCTGGTGGGTCGATACCCGGCTGTGTGTGTGTGTGTGTGTGTGTCTATACGCTCTCAATAACAACTAGTGGTTTTATTAAAAAAAAAAAAAATACTCATGTGTCCAAACAGTGATGTATGGACGGGGAAAGACCAATTAAGTGCGTACTCCCTGGAGGTTTTAAAGCATGCATGTTCTCTATAGCAAACGCCGGTGTTACGCCAAAGGGCAAGCACATTTGTAGATGATGGTGCTAATTACGAGAATGGTAACCATAATGTGACCAAGATGGAAGCAATTTAGGCAGGAGCCATTTGTGCGTCGCGCTTCCACCCACTTCTCCAGCTCCAGCCTTCAGTGCTGCTAACAGCTGAAGGAGTTTTGGGTCATGCATTCGAATATGATTTTAATGTAGCCAGTTAGAAATATATACATATACATCAAATAATTTCTCAAAGCTATAAAATAAAATGGTGCGTTCTTCATCAGTTGGTGGGACTATAGACAGCAAGTCTGGACTATACGCTGCCGGATGTTCTTTCCTCACATGGCAAGGATACCCGCCTGCTCTTTGCTCTGATCCTCTCTGGACTGTCATGAAGGACAAAAAAGGTCTCGATCGGTCGATTCTCTCCAGTAAAAGCATCCTCACCCCCCCTTCCCGCCTGGGCCTTTTATGTGTAAGAATATCCGACACGATGCTCAATGGAGGAATGCAATTTTTTTTAGAGTGTCATGGCAAAAGGAGATCGAGTCGGACATCGTGACCACAACATGTTAGACATGACCGAAAGACTGAGCCGTTATTTCTGCGTGGGAGTGAGCTGCGCAATACATCGTCGCTCTTACTTACAGTTATTTTTATTTAAAGAAATCTGAAAAATTTGTTAGTAAAGGATTATGTCTAAAATGCGTTTGAAACCATACACATGCATATAACATAAAACAAGACTGATACATAATAAACCATAATAAAACATTGTTTTTACACCTCAATTGTTTAAAACTGGTATTTTTTATTTTCCCAGATTCGTGTGGCTAATTTCTCATGCATCTGTTTCAAATATGAAGTCCTGGAAGCCACATGTATACATGTGTGCATGGTCACATTACTGTTCAGTCGAGCTAAGAGTGGTGAAATTGATTTTTGATAGTGGTTGCCGCCCGAGGATGATGCGTATGATGCGTATGACCACAACGCATGATTTTCGGATGCAGCTATAATTTTTGGCTTCTTCTAAAAGACAAAATCGGCTCACTGCTCACTCTGATGCGTGTGTTTTTCCCCTCTTTTTTGCACTGTGTGTAATGCTGTGTAACTTTATCCTTTACTCTGCAAACCCTCTCGGTTCACACAAGACTGATACCTTTGCCTCCCCTTTCCCTTTGTATCAATTGGTCGGGCCTGGGGCTATTGTTGCGGTGAGTTCGCTTTATTTCACACACACACACACACCGCCGATCAGTGGAAATCTCACGATAGGTCTCCCTGTGAAATCCACTGGCTCTTTTTTTCTCCTCCTCCTCCTTGTCGACAAGATTAGCTCCAGCAGCCTGCTTGGAGAGAGAGAGAGAGAGAGAGAGAGAGAGAGGATAGAAAGGACCTATGACCACCGCGGAGAGGAGCCCACGCTGCTGTCACCACGCCGGCTCTAATAAATGGCCACGGCCATTCCAAGACCAGATTACGGCAGATTAAAGAGGGCACAGTGGCACGCGTAAACTTTTCGCGTGTTTCCGCGGAGCGGCTAGCTGCGCTACGGGCGTCGCGACGCGCGGACGAATCATGATGCTGCATCTTTGATGGGACGCCGAGTCGAGACTGTCTGCGATCCAGCGAGGTTTTGCCAGTGTCCTACCATGTCACAATGCTTATAATTCAGCTCGTGGTGTTGCTCAGCGTGTTGTTCTTCAGCGGCGCGCGGGGCTCGGCGGGCTCGAGGGCGCAGCCGTGCGCCGGGGCGCAGCCGTGTGACCCGCGACACCGGCGCGACGCCGGAGGTCGCGGTGGCGTTTACGAGCACCTCGGAGGCGCGCCGCGGCGCAGGAAACTCTACTGCGCTACTAAATATCACCTACAGATACATCCAAACGGAAAAATAGACGGATCTCTAGAAGAGGACAATCCTCTGAGTAAGTACACAGCGTTTAATGTATTTTTGGCAAATTTAAGAATTTAAAACATGCAACCATTGGTTATGCGAAATGTACTCGCCTCATATCAGCTCGAAAACTTAAATTCATTAATAGTTCCCAGACTTTCAACACGGGGTATATTTATAAATATATAAATATATTTCTTTATGATTACTAAATGATGAAGATGCGAAGAACGCTAAATTAAATTTGTCGCAACATATTCATACTGATATTCAGTATTCTATCTATCAATTTATTTATTTGTTTAAATATTTAATTTACTAAATTCCCCGAGCATTTCGGTATAATGTTAATGACACTTTGTCATATTAATTTATTTGTTCCTAATGATCAGTGTTTCTTTCTGTTATCCCTACGGTCATTTGTCAGACGGTCTCTCAATTAGTCGAGCGCAAACACGGCATGGACGCGCATTTCCATATGAAAATGGGATTTAGCAGACAGTTTCACATAATGACAGAGAACGGATGTGTTTATCCAGTAAATGGGATGATTATTCAGTGGGCCTGGAATGAAGAGCAGCCATTAATCACTGAATAAACATGCACTTAAAGCGGCGCTCCGTGTCGGGCTATCTAATCTGTCAGCGTGTTTGTCACTGGATTGGTTTTGTCGGGAGTTGCTCTGTGGGTTGTAACTCAATCAGCGCGACTAGCAAGCACAAAACATAAACAGATACGTCTGTGATCATGGTAAAACACGCAAAGCTTTTAATTGAGAAAGCGAAAAAAAGGAAAAGAGGATTAAATTGTATGGGAAAAGTGCGCATGGTTTGAGGGCTGTCTAAGGGACATCAAAATCAAAATCACATTTTGTTTCCTCTTTTTGGTAACACACTGCATAATTTTCAGGCTCATAATTAACAAATCATTTGAAGTACTCATAATATAACGAGTCATTAAGTTCCAACAGTCCCTTAAGTCAGAGAGTGAGAGAGAGAGAGAGAGATTTGCACTTTACTCTCAGGGGTCGCCGACATAAAAATTCGGTATCCAATTTCAATAAATTTTTCAGCAGTATTAACAGAGGGTAAATTACAAACGACTAATTCAACACGTTATATAGAAGTGGGCAAATTTTAAAAGCATTTCTGCCCTATTTTAATAGAAATTTTGTGTAAATACTTTTTTCCCTTTTTTCCAGGCATTTTAGAGATCACTGCGGTGGATGTCGGAGTGGTAGCCATCAAGGGCCTGTTTTCTGGAAGATATTTAGCCATGAATGAGAAAGGTCGTCTATATGCCTCGGTAAGGGTTACATCACCCGGGAAAAAAAGATATAGATCTTGAGATGCAAAGCTACTCATAGGCTCAGATGACACATAAGCAATTTGATTCCTTCGCCACATGGTGGTGTTTTCATGGATAACCAGCATGCCCACATGTTACCCTATAAAGGTGAACGTAACATATTTTTAAAGCTTTAAAATAGAAGGGAATGAGATTGACATATGCAGTTTGTGCAGGTTATTTAGAATGTTCTTTATTTAGAGTTCTGGTCTCTGATCTCTCAATTTCTCATTTTTTAAAGAGATTATAAGACAGGTTTTGTAATTTAATGGCATTTAGACAATAAAAGTCATTCATCACTTAATAAATGAAAAAAAAATGAAAATTTGCTTTGATTAAATCCATTATATGGCTGATATTCATTCCATGAAATGAATGAAAAGAATGTCCATATACTGAAAATGTTTTATCTCACAAATTAGTGATCAGACATTCACTCTATGACCTTTCCAAAAGTCTAACAGATGCTTATTCCATGCCCTTTCAGGAAGTCTTTAACAAGGAGTGTGAATTTCTGGAGCGCATTCACGAGTTAGGCTACAATACCTATGCTTCACGGCACCACTCGACGACTCAGCACTCAGTATCCAGTGGACGGGGCAACAAGCATCGAGCCTTTGTCAAGAAGCAGTGGTACGTGTCTATTAATGGAAAAGGTCGGCCCAGGAGGGGCTTTAAGACGAAGAGCACAGACAAAGCTTCCCTCTTCCTGCCCCGTGTTTTGGGCAACAAGGACCATGAGATGGTCTCACGTCTCCTAGAGAGCAGACAAGACGAGACAAGATATCAAAGATCCCACACAGGTCGTGCTGAACGAAGGAGTCGGAGGCACAAGGAACCCAAACGCCATGGCAGAAGGGGTAATAGAGGCAAATCTGGCCACAAGAAAGAGACTTCAGATGGACAACTGGAATAGACAATTTCAAAGGAGACCTTTCATGGCGATATGCTATCATTTTAGATATAAAGATCTTTTCCTTATATTAAGAGAAGCATTTTCTCCATTATATATTATTCCTTCAAAGTCTTGCATTTGATATGTAAGGACACTCCAAATGCATTTATATGACCAAAACTGAATACTGCTGGATATTTTCAGACATGTGGATCGGGAAAATATGTATTGTAGAAAGATGTATAGTCACTTTCAGCATTTTTCCCCATTCTTAAGCAAATAATATTTTAAAAGATAAAAGTAGGGAATTTGGATAAAAGTGCCGAAGATGTGTTATATTGTTGGACTAAAAGACTTTAGAGATAAGGTGTCCAGAAAAGCACTTTTTATCACATTAACTTGTATAGTAGGAGACAAAGGTACATGCTAAACAGAGGGATTTTTACAAAATGTACATGTGATAGTCTACTGTTCTTAAACTGCAATGAGAAGTACTTTGTATATTACTAATGTTATGCATATTTATTTTGTCCATGTGTTAAGTTATTGATGACATAGTTTCTACAGTTTAATAATAGCCTAATAATTCTCATTACCATTAGAAGAAAATGATGTTATTTGTGCTCACATGAGTAGAATTGTGAACACAGATTCTCTGGGCTGATATCCAAAAAAAATTAATGTGGCTACAAATGAAATTATTGGTCACTTGTAAAGTTGTGAATGAATTTTCTTATGTATCAAACACTGTAATATGTGGCAGCGTAAAGTAAAGATGTGCTGTTCAACACTGAAAGATAAACATGTGGAGGAATGTCACCAATAAATTATATGGAAATATAGATATTTACAAATTTTGCATTTAAGGTTTTCAATTAAAAATAGAAATATCTCTATTGTTTGCAAAGAAAATGTAATTCTTATAATTAAAACTGAATAGAAACCTTTGTTTTTTTGGCAAACTTTACAATTACATAGTGGCTTAAAATTATGAGGTTTGTTAATTCATCTTAAACCTAATGATAATAGCCTAATTAACTTATTTATTTCTGAACAGTATCGGCCATAGATTTCAACTGCAACTTTCTGAATCTGAATCTCTAAATCTCTGCATTTTGTTTCGAGGACAGAGTTAATTTCTGCTCAGTCCACCTGTAAAAGTAATCACACAGGTACAGAGGTCTCTAAACAGACACTACCTATGAAAGGTACTCTCTCATGGGACAACCCCTTTCACCTCCTTCTACAGTAAGAAACTTCATCTGCCAGAAAAAAAGTTTTTAAAAGGGGATAAATTGTCTGAACAACTTTATAAATTGCAATTCAAATTGTACTTTTGGCTCAATTAAAGGTGGTAATCTTGGTTGACGAGGCTGGAGAGGTTTGCAGCTTTTGAAATCTATACGAGAAAAGTGAAATGTTATACTACACTTTTGAAAGCTTTCTGGAGGTTGACAATGGCTTATCTCAAGGGGAACCTGGGAAGCTGTGCTGTCTGAGACATTCTTTAGCCGTTTTTCAAAAACAGCTAAAGCTGGCAATGTAGAAAACAAGGCAAATCTCGAGGGAACATGACATTTTTTCCATAGAAATGGTTACACATTGTTATAGTTTGACATGAATGCTAAAATCTAATATTACTTAAAAGGCATGTAGGAAAATAAGTGGACCAAAAAAAACTTTCTGAATTTCATAAAATTATTTTTTTATGTCAAATATCTAAAAACATTCCATACAATTCTAATATACACGATGCTCCAAAAGTCTCCATAAATGAGGAAATTAACACTATTAAGTAGGCTAATTACATACATAACACCTAATGTGTTAACACAAGTCCGTCTGGAGTGGTACGATTCTTGCTTGGAAAGAAAATGGCAATCATGTACAGAATTTAAAAAGTTACATTTTGCTAAAAGTGTTAATTTCCCCTATACGTATGGGGGATTTTGGGATATTGTGTATATTACGATTGTATGAAATATGTTTTTTAAAAATACATTTTATGAAATCTCAATAATCCGTTGAAAAACATTTAATAACATTTAAACAATTTGGTAATATTTGAAGACTATTCAAACTGTAGAAGCAGTTTTTAAAACTTTACACACCCACATAAAAACACGCTAAAACGCAACTGGTTGGAAAAACACGCTCTGCTGTGCTCATTGGTTCATGCTCTATTGAGGCACACGTTGCTATTGAGTGTTATTAGTTCAGTGGCATTCAGGGCTAAGCTAAGGTCCAGAGGTGACGCTTTCAGCTGACCTTAGCTCAGTAATAACGGCTCTGCCGCCATGTTAAACAGCGAGCTCATTAACGCGACTTAGGGGGAAAAGGTCTAGCACGTGCATCATCGGGTGAAGAATTAAACAAATAAATGAAGTATTTATTTAATTAATTTATTTTATTTACCTATAGTTGAATTTTGCACATGCACCCAGAAGCAGGTTAGTTTCCAGATTTTCTAGAAGAATATATACACACTGTTAAGTATCCTGAAGCAGGGAGGAGAAATTTAGAGTAATTAATAAAAAAATGGTGCCGAACGTATTATTTATTTATTTGTGTATGTATTTTATTATTTCCAGGTAGCCAGACTATAGCTAATTCTCGTGATTTATACAATACAGTCGTGTATATATTTCACACCCGGTATGTTGCTCAGATAGAGGCTAGGACTACACGGACAAATGGCGCATTGAGAAATTATAATGAAATATAAATAGATTTTATTATTGAAAAGCACTTATGAGCTTTACTTAAATAAAAAAAAAAATCGAACCGATTCCTTTGCCAAACGAATGTAAATTATATTTGGACTAGGAAAAAAAATACTTAAAAGTACTCAAGATCTTAGGATTAACAATCAAATTGTTGTTTACATACTGCCAAGTTAACTCATTAATTTTTTTTTTTCTGAACAAATTGCTTTATACAACAGCATGAATACAACCCGTAATTGCCTGAGGCTAACGACTGATAAATTCTAAACAGTATGTTTAACATTTGTTCACACTTAAGTCGACCACTCAACCCAGTGTTTCCACAAATGACCACAAGTACAAGGTTCAGGTTAGTGGAAGCTCGTCTAATTAAACTCGGGGCTATTCAGGCTCCTTCCCCCGTGGCCCGAGGGTTTCAGAGCTCTGGTCCTCGTGTCTGGCTAATTGGTATGGTCGGGAATTCCTGTGCTATTGACCCATCTGGCCTTGGGGGCGGTGGACGGTTGGTTAATGCCGGACAACTCTTACTGTTCGTGGGGCTCGAAGTTCTTATGACCTGTGCTCTAGACGAAATATCCTACCTTCCCTATGGGGTACTGACTGCTTTACTATCATTTTAGACTTTTAATATAGGACATTATTAAGAGAATTGCAGTGACGCACGGTGGCAAAATAATTTTGAAATAGCCCTGATTTACCAACTGGGGACGTTTCTTTGAGTAAGAATGTTAATTTCCTCCGTTTTTTTGAAGGACAAAATGGTGTACCCCAGTAAAATAGCCTCCAGTTTCGTTTTTAATATGGTAAGTGAGAAAGGAAAAGCCAACAGGTGCCTTGTACTTGTAATAAATATGGCTCCTCCTCTGTCGTCCATTATTAACAGGATTATCAGAAAAACATTTTCGAGGTTATTAATTATATAATTAATGTGATTTTGAAACTACTGACAGTAAGAATATTATTAGTAGTTCCAGTAATTCCATAAGTGAAATGTATTATTCTAAGTAGTTTGCTATAATATGCTGTCCGTCACATGTGCAAATTTCTTTGTTACATTTTGAATCCAGTCCCGGTACGTCTTATAATTTATTTTCTATATCAAATAACATTTGTTTGCGTCTTAGCATTTTCTGGTTATAGATATGACTGTTTTTTTATTTATTTATTATTTTTATTTTAAAGTTTGAACATTTGAACATTTGAAGGTTTTTAAAAGTCTTATTTTATCGTAGGTTTCAGAATATACGCTTTTATTCAACGTATTACAGTAAATCGAGTTTAATATGGTTATCCGAACCAGCCTTGTATTGCCTCACTGTAATTTCTATAAATGAACTATAGAGGGCAGCACTGCTTATCAGATCTATGCGTGCCGCTCAAGTACTTGAGACACAAACAGCAGTATTGCAGGGGCAATAAGTTCCATCTGTCTTTGCAAAAGATCAATAGGCAACAGGATAGGACACAACGTCTATGTTTTCTCTTTTTAGGAATCAATGGTGCAGTTATAAGAAGGGCAATTTAACAGAGGCTTGTTGATTGCCATGGGCAATAATCATGCCGTAGAAAGGGCGAAGAAGACAGAAATAGAGAATCCAAATCCACTTTCTCAACAAGCTCAAGACGTAAGGTCGAAAAAAAATATAAATATATATATTTTTTGTTAATTCATTTGAATTCTGGATAAATGTCAGATGACTGGATCGATTATTTCGGCTAAAATTAATAACATAGCTATAACTGTTTAATGATTCATTTATTTCATGGATACATGTTAACAGAATTTTAAGTGGGAAAAGACAGACACATTCAATTTTTATAGCCTAATAAAGCATCCATCTAATTGCTCTAAACATCGAATAGTCAAATTGTTGATTTCTTATTTCGATGCAAACATTTTAAACCAGTCAGTTTCGTTTATTATATGAATCTTAAATCGCGTTGTAAGCGACAAGAAACACATTGCTCTACTGATATCAAAAAAGGAAACTTTTCTCCGAAGTATAGAATTCGTTTTCTGAACGGAGTCGGGTTGCAGCACCATGGAGAGCGGCAGCGCGCAGCCGTTATTATTATGATTATTAAACGTGAGATAAATAAAAAGACACAAAAAATCAGGGGACAAAATGTCTATTCTATTGGAGACTGAAATCATTTAATCTGCACACGTACTCCGACACAGACGTAATATTACACTCCAGAAAAAGTGAATCATCAACATCACATGGAACTATGATCTATTAATATTAATACTAATTGAATCTATCCACATATACGACAAAGCCAAAAGTATTTATATATAATATTTTTAAAAAATAATATTTTCACATCGAAACTAACAGTCGGGCATAGCCAAGACCCGCCCATTCAATTGCCAGCTTTTATAATAAAATCTGCCTCAACAATGGAGCATTTTTGATCACTGCCTGATTCCACGACATCATATAGGCTTCGCGAACTATACACACACCCATAAAGATCAAACGACGCGTTTGTGTGTGCAAAAGACCCCCATCAGCGGGTAGCATTAGTGAACCACCCAACCTTAGACTGGAGGTTGAGTAAACTCGGGCAACAGACTGAAATCTTAAAGCATTTGGGACATTTCAGTTTGATGTCTTGGAATAAAGAAAGGGGGCCCTGTCAATAGACAATGAGGTGTAGCCAGACGTGAACGTGAGAAAACGTATCATCATGACAAGGGGCACAACTGCAGTATGTATATGCATTATAATGGAGAATGATGTAAAATGTAACAAGGGATGTTTGTATATTCATTTATAGGCTCCCTATCTACCTTCATTAGGCTTTGTATGCGTATCAGACACAACGACCTATCTAACTGATGTTATCATTAAACCGAGTGCGATTTTCTATTCCTCTCACAATTAAAGGTACCAAACCTGCACGATTCTTTGTCACTTAAGTGATGCGACCAATGGGACATGTTGTGCAACTTTTGTACGTAGTATATTTTATCTGAAAACTTTGAAATAGTTTATCAATTATAGTACCACAAGCACTTCTATATTATTCATATTAACGGTATAAGCATGCACTCTTGATTACCATCAAGTAAAGCGACAAGAACTTCATTAAAGTACAATATATCTTTGATATTAAAATAATGACTAATAATATGTAATGATATGAGAGAGATAAATGTGAAATATATAAAGAATTTCTGTTGCTGGTGTGTAATAATTTATAATTGTAGTCTACACACACAGACACACACAAATGGTATACCTATGAGCGGTACTACACCAGGGTACAGTTTGGCACTTTCTGAACCTAAAGTGTGAGGATGCGAACTGACAGGGCATGTCCTTATGTTGTTAAGGTTTTTATTGTCTCCTGTGGTTTTTGAGTTTACATTGCTGCATCAGTAGGGAGCGCGCATTTAGAGGTCCACACCAGCCTGGGGCCACACACACACACACACACACACATCAGAAAGCTTGACTCATAATGTTGATGTTTTAGCCGTTTCCATTTTTGTGTCCCCCACGCTGCTGCAATGACGCACAACATGCACGACATGACCACTCGACTTGACAAATGGTCAGTCTGACTGATCTCCGTTCCGACCATGTTGGATGGAACAGCTACTTTTTATGCCTGCAATCAACATCAGACAATAAACTACACCACACTGCGCTGTTCCTTTACTGAGAAGCTAACCTTAACCTAAACGTGCACTTGTTCACTCAGAAAAAAAAAAAAACTTATCTCGATCTTACTTGCACTCCTACATTTTATACTTTTAATATGAAATTTTCAGCTGGAAATATGAATTCCTTTTAATATTGATGCAAAGTGCACCAATGGAGTAAAATGTAAAGCATGCATTTTAGGTAAAGTATACATATTTGAAAATACCACATCAGTGACAAGGAAATGTAGAGTTTATTATGCATTTTTTTTGCTCCGAGAAAATTGTATTGTTCTCACAGAGAACATGAGTCAATTTCCTTTTCTGAAAGCCGTCTTTAATTATCAATCGCAATGAATTAAATGTGACTTTTGTTTTTTCCTATTATTGTTCATTTATAAAACTGCCTCTTGGCTGACACAACGGTTTGTTATTTTGGTGATTTCCGATTAGACATCCGCTCAAACATAAATGATTTCACCTTTCTATTTCTTACAATGTAGAGAACTATAACCTAAGTATAGCTATAACTAGCCCATGAGGTTCTAAGCAGCTAAGTAACGTGACACCCACTTACTCAGTTTATAACGCGCCA
>JAQMYL010000007.1:22214267-22225812 GCA_030014365.1 Clarias pachynema | reverse complement strand
ACAACCCTCTGCATTTATCCAGACTTGGGACTGGCACAAGAAGACACTGGATTGCGCCCCCCCATGGTTGCATTACAGCTCAAAAGGAGTTATTCCTTTAAATTTATTAACTTGTTCAGAATAGGTCCATACTGTCCAGTTCTTTACTATGTGTGTACACAAAGGTGCTGCTGATGTACTTTCAAGATGGTGCATACACCCAGGGCAGTGGCATCAGGGAGAGGTTTGCAATGGCACAACACATTGCCAATTGTGGTTCTCCTTGGCAGAGCTGGAAGGCCTGTTCTGAATGGCGTACACATCATCGGGTGGATCTGGTACATTCCCAAAATACTTTTCATCCCAGGACTGCTACACATTAACACCCGTCTATGCTAAAATGTATATGAGAGAAGACTAGATGTGTGCAGCCAAACTTTACTCTTTAACTTTTGTTACTCTTTTCAAAATAAATATTACTTTACTTATTCTATTGATCTATCTATGATCCTCTGTAGTCCATCTAGGAATCATGGAGGCCAATAGTGATTTCCTATTCTGATATTTTCCAGAATCCTTTTCTTTCCTTAACCATTTTTATTGCTGTCCACTTCCCTACTCCTATCTATTCTTTGATGTCATTAATCCATCTTCTTGCTGGTCTTCCTACTCGCTGTTTCCAATTTCTATTTCTCATCATCAATAGATCTGGTTAATTTTATTTCTCCCATCCTGCATACATGACCAAACAGATCCAATTTGAAATTTTATTTATATCCTTTGCAGTAGTCTTTATTGGCAAATCTAAGATTATTACAGTAATGTGTTGCGGCCCAAGAGTGATGGTTGGTCAGATACAGAGCTCAAGCTGGACTGGTCAGAATGTTTTTTTCTATTTTACACTACAGAAGTGTTGATGGCATGATTTTGGGGGCTTACAAACTTGGTCTTTCAAAGAGAAGGGAGAAATCTTTCAAGATGGCAGTACAATAACCAGGCTAACCATGGTTTGAATTACACAGAAACTTTGGGGGAGCCTGACTAGTGCGCACCACGACTTCTCAGTGACCACCAGTAACATTCCATACAGGCACAATAACACCAACATAAGAATCATGCAAAAGGCCTAAAGAGAGCAAACACAGAACAAAACCACAAGGCGTACAAGGCGAACAAAACCACAAAGGGACACAGGTAACATCTTTTGGCTTTTCATACACACCTCTTCTTCACTCATTTGTTTTTTTAGTGAATCAAATTGTCCAAGCAAGCAGGGCTGTTTCGACTATGCATAAGCCACCCCGGAACAACAGTTTGTTTTTTTAAGTAATGACTTACGGTTTATTACATTTATTAAGACCACACCCACGCAGTGACGAGGAGTTCAGGTGGCTCTGTACATTTAGTAATTTGAGTACAGCACCACCACGCATGGATGGCCACAACAGGAATATGCATGAAATTGTGTTAATCAGTGCAGACTTTGGAAAACCTTGACGGTTCTGGTTCGATTTCTGTATTCATGGAGTTTGCATGTTCTCCTCCTGCTTGATGGGTTTCCCCCCGGGTACTCCGGTTTCCTCTCACAGGCTAAAGACATGCAGATTAAGCTATTTGACGTTTCCAAAATTGCCTGCAGTGTGTGAATGAGCATGTGAGTGTGTGTTTCTGTGTGTGTTCTCTGATGAAATGGCACCTCATCTAGGAATTTATGGAAAATAAGGTTTAACCTATAACACAAATGTGGACATTTTTAAAGCTCTCCCTATGCAGCTCAGGTGAGGCTTTCAAGAGAGTTCATGTCCTTTTCAGTGGAACCGAGCTCCCATAGCTCCCCCCGTAATTCGAACTATCAGGCTAACTATTCATATGGGCAAAAGATACAGGTGATCATTTTTCTATAGAAGGAATGTCCCACACCCCTTAGTCCTATGGTAGGCTATATATTTTTCTTAATGTGAAGGTCCATGTTGCATACCTTTAATTTGCTTTCTGAGTAAAACATTATGGTACCTTATTGGTTCTTGAGGTGGCAGAGCCACCTCACATTCCAGTGTTCTCTCATGAGCTCATATTACTGTCTGTACAGAGTTTTGTGCATGTCTAAGTCTTCTGTCCTCATGTCTAAGTGCTGCCCCCTTTGGATTCTCCAGTTTCTAACCACCTCCCAAAGCATACCAGTAGGTGGTTTTGCTAAGATATATTACCCCTAGGTGTGAATTAGTGGTACTAATGGTGCCCTATGATGGATTGGCATGTATTCCAGCATCATGTCCAGTGTTTAATAGACCCACCATGACCCTGATGTGGATAATGTGGTTATCTGAATTTAAGTGAATACAATTATGTGGCTCAAATTATAGTCGCAGTTCCACTTGATTTATGTTACAGATGCAAAAGGTGTACTCTTTGATAGTACCACTCCAGCAACACGAGCAAGTGCAAGTGTAGTACTGAATAGGTGTATAGGTTAGCCTAATATTGTTATAGAGCGCCATCTACCGACTCTGACATAAAATAACCGGTGAATGATTATTAGTGGAGTACCTATAAACATTTAGCATGATCATTACGTAAAAGGCAGAATAGATTCAATGAATGAAAATTAAGGACATGATGTTCGTGCACCAGCAAAGTCTGAGAAGGGAGACTGTAAAACAGAACGGATTGTTCAGAAGGAATTTTCATGAATGGAGATGGTTTGGTAAGAGCAGGCTACTGTTTAACCTTGTGCAAACTAAACTTGCCACACTACTGGTCCCGACACTTCATAAAAAAAAGTGCAAGAAGCAAAGAGTAAAGAGCAGTGAGGGGGAAAGGGCACATTATCTGTTTAAGGTGACCTGCTGGTGGTGTGTATTCACTAGATCTCATCCGCTCAACCACACACACACACAGGCCTGTACTTTAGCCATGCAGGGGAGGGGTGTTCTGCTTTGTGCTGTGCTCATAATGACCCATTTACATCTGTTATACCATTTACCTCTACTCATTTTTTCTCTTTCTTTCCTTGCTAGTTTGCTTGCTTGCATTCTTCTTTTCAATACATCCTTTACTTTTTAATGTTTCGTACTTTTTCGTACTTATTATTCACTTCCTTTTCAGTCTACCCAGCTGTTTTTTTCTTTCTTTTCTTCTTCTTCAATATTTCTGTTTCTTTCTATCTCTCTTTCATTTTTACAGTGTTTCTCTTTTCAATGTACTATATTTCAGATCTTTCATGCTTCCTATATCTATCTATCTATCTATCTATCTATCTATCTATCTATCTATCTATGTATTTCATTTTATTTTTTTCAAATCTTTCTTTCTTTCTTTCTTTCTTTTTCTTTATTAGAACCTTTCAACCAATCAATCTACAAGGGTAAGTCATAAATTACATTGATTGATAGAACCTTTCAATCAATCAATCAATCAATGAATTAATCAATCAATAAATTAATCAATCAATCAATCAATCAATCAATCAACAGGTGAGTCAAAAATTATACACACTATATTAAAACTTCTGTTGGTCGGACTTTCTTTTCAGCGATTTCCATTCAAGGCTGCTGTCTGTCTTCCCAATCACTGCTGTGCAGATGTGAATGAGTTACATCAGTTCATTTGTAACTGCGGTGCGAGGAAACTGGATGGCCTACTTCTGATTTGCACAAAACAGTGCAGTGTGGACTAACTTAATTTTGTGTGGCCTGAGGGTGTACCTGGTGCCGAAACAACTCATGGATGAGCATAAACACAAGCGTTTGGATATCTGCAAACAAAATTTGGACCAATAATCTAAGGTTTCTTAAGGAGAATCATCACGAGCCATGGATTCATTACTACAAGACGGAGTGTAAACAGCTGAATATGGAACTATGATCTTGCTCCATCAGATTTTTACCTGATTGGTCCCCTGAAAGCAGCCATATGAGGATAAAGTTTCACTTCTAATGAAGAAGTAAAGACAATGGTATATTCATGATGCGCAGCTCAGCCTAAAACTTTTTACTGGAGGGAATACATGAGGAAATACGAAAGTGTATTAAAAGGCAAGAAGATGTTGAAAATGTATTTGATGATGTATTTTTTTTTAAGCTAATTAAAATAACTTCCACACCCAATGTGCAGATAATTTTGACTCACCCTCATATCTATCTATCTATCTATCTATCTATCTATCTATCTATCTATCTATCTATCTATCGTTTTAAGTTTTCCTTTCATTATTTCAATCTTTCGTTCTTATCTTTTTTATTTACTTTTTTAGAGCCTTTCTTTTTAATGAATGAAAAATAAATATGAATATGAAAATGTTCTTTTAAGAATATTTCTGTTCTGTTTTTCGGGTTTCTATTTCTTTTTTTCTTTCATCACTGTTTAATTTAAGCCACTACAATCGTTTTCTATGAACAGGCTGCAGCTATGCTGTGTGTGTGTGTGTGTGTGTGTGTGAGAGAGAGAGAGAGAGATTTCAGACAGGAAGAACTAACCACAGCCTTAACAATAAGTTACATTATTCATTTTTTGTAATTCATTTCTTGTAATACTAACGTTTCTCCAAACCCACCTCTCCCATACAATTAAGACACTTTGACTCAAATTGCTCAAATGTATAATCACTATGTAAGTACTAAAATCGGGTAATTTGGGGATTTAGCTGAAAATTAGTTTGTATGAAATTAGTTTGCATGTTACATTAAATGATTTCTACTTTTTTTTGTATAGATGCTTTGACGTTGCAAAGTCATCTCAAACTGAACGATTCGTTGATTACTCAAAACATATACAATATATAAACATATGCATTTCCAGTTAAATTGAAAATACATAATTATCCAATAATTTTAAATAACAAATTATTTTTTAATGTTATTTGTTAAAATATTTTTTCGGGTGACTCAACTATATGCTTGTTGGGGCAATGAACTCAATATAAGATCAACTAATAATATCTGTGCCACATAGAAACATGCAGATCACAGGTGATTATCATACAACTTTAAAGCATATAAAATATATTTAGTCTCCGCTGAATGTAGGAATTATCTGGATCAAAAGGCAGGGATAATAAAAATACAAATACTGTATATTAGCAAAAGCCTGTCAGGGAAGGAGGAAGAAGACTCAGGGTGTGTGGTGGCATCAGAAAAAAGAATATTCATGAGGAAAAACGTTGTGGGCTGTCTTACATAAACTACTGCGAACTGTTTGTTAGTATGCTTGCTTGTACTTGTTTGTTTGTTTGCTTATTGCTCTACTACATTGATATTTATATTACACTAATTTTTGCACTGAAAGTATGCAACGGATTTCAGTGTTGTATTAAAAAAAATAGTAAAGTAGCTATTTACTACAAATAGCAGCAAAATTAATGGCTCAGAACATTTTAGGGTTTTGCATTATGTGAAATGCTATATTTTGTGTCCATAAAATGGTTATATCAATATTGACCGAAAAATGCACTGAGCCCCTTTCAATATATAAATATATATATTTTCGCAAGATCACTAAAACAGCCTTATGCAGTGACTGTGGGTTACAAAAATAATATCTTTTGCCTGATTATTGCTGGGGCTCTGCACCAGCAGTGTAGGAAATGTTTTGAGTATTGCGCAAAAAAGCTGTAAGATGTGCAAATTTTGGCGAGGCAAAAAAAAAAATGAGCCAAAACCGTTGAAAAAAAGAAGTGTACTGTTTTAGAGATCTATGCAATGTGTGTGTGTGTGTGTGTGTGTGTGTGCGCGCGCGCGTGGCGCAGCGCTGCGCAAACCCCACCATCTGTTGGATGTCCAGAAGGTGTGTTATGATCCCGTTCGCAGAAATTGCCAAAAGGGGGGAACCGGCGGCTTATCGATTGAACTGATAAAGAGGAGCATTTAAGAGGCCAGATGTGCGAGGTCAAAACACACACAGAAACCACGACCGACTGACTACAGCACAAGAGAACAGCCGCGCGCATCAACCACCAGTCCCTGCGTCTTAGACCGCACATTACCGGGAATACCGAGACATGCAGCTCGTCATTTTTCTCAGTGCGTGCTGGATCGGCGTCACATTGGCCGACTCTGGACCACACTTGGCCAATGACTGGGGAGAATCTGTCCGCCTGAGGCACCTGTACGCTGCAAGACCCGGCCTGCACCTGCAGATCAGCAAGGACGGGAAGATCGGAGGATCGCACATGCAGAGCTCGCACAGTAAGTACAGAATTTTGATCCCGGACAAAAATAAAAAATAAAAAAAAATAAATGCACCCAGTCTTTTTACGGGACTACATTTACTTACACGTCTGACTAAATAAATATGTTTTAAATTCCAATTGCGCTTCATGTTAATATTCTAAAACTCCTGCATCATTAGACCTGGCAAGAATTGTAAGGCATAAAAGTTACCTATAAGTAATGATTTCTTGGGATTTGAAACTGAGTAGTGCTAGTTATTTAATAAAATAACATTTCTTTATGCACTCTTTTCAAGGCTTGGTTGAGATCCGCACCGTCGACACGGGCTGTGTGGTTATAAAAGGTGTCGCAAGCTCACAGTATCTCTGCATGGAAGCCAACGGCAAGCTGTACGGCTCGGTACGTCATTCATACTTATATTTATTTCCAAAGCATGTGATTTGACTCAGGTTTTATCCCAGTGGGCATGCAGACTAGTCTTCCATTCTTCGAATGGAAAATTTATTATCCGTGCACATACTGGCAACGCACATACTGGAAATACTAATTATTTACTTAGGATTACAACCAATGTGATCTTGCTTCGGATGTTTTTCGAGTTCATCAACATTTACTTTTCAAAAGTTCATTCCTCCTACCTGCATCATCGTGTAAATAGTATGCTTAGATAGAATCAGTATCCATAGATATACAGAGATATGTATAAGGCTCTAATCATGTTATGGATAACGTAAAACACTATTACACTATTAAATTGTATTCTATTTAACCCCCGACAAACTATTTAAAAATCTTTAACTGCTTCAGATTCTTTGTGAGCTTTACAACAATTTACACAAACATATAGCTGTAAGTATAAAGTTTGCAGAACATTTTAAATTTCTCAAAATTATATTACCGATTTGACAAAACATACTTTTTTTGACGTCATTTTAGCGACCTTTGTCCTGTACGGGGTTTGCTAAAAGCTAAAACCTGAATGAAACAGGACAGGAAAGTAACCTTGGCCCCTGCATGTGCACGATCAACAGATATCGAAGAACTTAAAGTGAACACCGTGCTGTTACAAAGTGAATGGCAGTTTATAGCACATGTCCCTTACCAAATGTTTATTTATGTATTTTATTTCTCCAAATAGTACATTTACATAAAGGAGGAGTGCTCTTTTTTTGAGCATATGATGCCAGACGGATACAACATCTATGTCTCGGGCAAACATGGGACCCTTGTGAGCCTGGGTGGAGGGAAGAACCGACGTCAAAATGCTCTCGCACAGTTCCTGCCCCTGCTCAATACTCTGCCACAGGAGCCTACAGAGTACAACGTGAGAAAAGTGCATTCTCCAGTTGACCCAGAACAGGATCTTCACTTAGGCGTACAAGCAGACAGCATGGAATCCTTTGGGAGGATCTCCCAGATTGTCATTCAAAGCCCAAGTTTCAACAAAAGATGAGCAGAGTTTAAAGTTTCCAAAGATGTGACTCAGTTCAATCTCTTATGCAGAGGCAAGAGGCTGAACGGGACCAGCCTGGTCTTAAAGCAGAGACTGGATGAACAGACAGAATTTACAGACTTGGGAAAAGAGGAGGATAAGGTTTCCCCAAAAAATCATTCTTAACCCCTGGTTGCATGGGTGGATTACACAGAATATGCTTCAAAGTAGTATCTCACTACTACTTTAAATAGTAGGTCACTCCAAATGATATATGTTCAGACTGAATGAAAAGTGCGAGCAGCTTATTAGGTTATTTATTTCTGAAGATAACATTTACTGGTATGCCTAGTCCCTGTATCATGTAGTGCATTTTTTATTTACTTTGTGTTCGTATATACATTTTAATGCTTATAGGCTGTCTTTTATATTTGTTTTATTTAAACCTTATGGACTACTTTTGTTAGATTCCAGTATGTTTATTTCTAAGAATGTCTGGCTTCATTACGCAACTTTAATGATTCTTATTTCTAGTAAAAATTCTAGTAATTTATAAGAATGCTAGCCATACATGAATTAAGTAATTTACCTAAACGTACAATACATTTTATTTATAATATAAATTGTGTATGTACAATACTGTTTAAAAAAGTCTAAGACAGGTGCACTGTTGATGATTAATTTTGGTCAAAAGAAACCATAAATAAAAATAGCACATAAAACTATGTATGAATTAATGAGGAAATAAAAAATCTTACAACATACAGTTTATATTACTTTATTCATAATAAAACATGCAATACTGCATTATGAATCTAGCTTATTAGTGAATTTATAAACAATTTCAAGTACTCTGAAATGTGTTGCATCATTTATTAAAGTAAGCTATGTGACACAGTTATACACCATGACACTAGGAGAATCTTTTTCTTTTATATTTTATTATAAAAATTTCTTAAACCATTTGCAGTAGTAATTTGGGCGACTGTCATTTTGTGATAAAATACTCATGTCAGTATGATTCTTTTAGGCTAAAGTTTTTAGTTATGAAGCAGCACAAGCACATGCACAGTACAGAATTTAATAATTATGTAATTACGTATTCTAGATTATATCTTATATACTGTATCATGACTTGAGATATATTTATGCATATTGGGAATATAGGCCTACTTTTTTTATTTTTTTTTTATTTTTTACATTTTCCATTCTTTCTTGGCATTAATAAAATAAACTACCCCAACACACTCTCCTTGTCTATCTCAGCAATTATCTTAGTCAATAAAATCAATTAACATTATTCTTTAGTCAATAAATCTCTTAGTCAATCTCTTATTCTCTTAGTCAATAAAATCTATTAACATTATTCTTTATTAACTAATTATTTTAAAACATATATAAGATTGTATTTATAGATATGTTTACTCATATCAAGCTTGAGAAAGTCTTATTATATTGTTTATTGTAAATGTTTGTTTCTAGAAAGAAAGTAAATTATTTACCAATGAAATAAAAAGAGTATTGAAATAAATATGTCCAGACATAGGCATAAAATTCTCATGTCACACAAATGAGACATGATAAATAAAATTTCCTTTATTCACATGCTAAGAATTATTTTTTGCAATGTATGATGCATTTCTAAAATGAAAAACAGTGTCTATTACAAATATATAGAAATGAATCGATAGAACTTAAAATTATTTCTAGTATATCCTTAAAATCATGGCTTGTTAAAAACATTGATTTATGTCTTTTCCTTTTATTTTTAATGACACACCAAGACGTTTATTCATGCTTCTTCATGACACCAGCAAATCCATTTTGAGAACACAAATCATCAAATCATCAAAATATTCAAAAAATTGTATGAAGATAGTGAACTCAATAAAACAATTTATTATTACAGTGTTAGTCTAAGTAACATTCTACAATTGGTTTCTTACAACAATAGCCAGAATAACATGGTTTACATCTTTAATCTAAAATTTTGCAAGAACAGGTTGCCTTTAGTAAACTTAAAAATGTTTAGATAATAATTCTAAATTTCAGTATTAACAGAATGTGTAAAATATCACATAAATCTGTTTCAATAGTGGCATAAAAAGGATAATTAAAAGCATGCAGCAGTTTTATGAATTAGTATATGAAGACACTATATGAATAATACACAAAGAATACAATAAATGCATCAGTACATTTTTTAGTATAGTTGTGGGGTATTTCATGCATCCTTCCTTACATTAATTCAGGATATCCCTTCACTTTTTCTTCTGACTATTTTTAAGACTGTCCAATTAACATGACATGAAAAAATAGTCAAAGCATTTTCCTAAATTTCCTACAAACCTGAATTCAGCCTATTGATATAGCCTAATAAACAATCACCAGAGCTAAAAAATAAAAAGCTCTAAAAAGGAATAACAATCACCAGAGTTAATATATACACCTCACATAATAATGAGTTACACTGATCGCTCTGAATATACTGTACAAATGTAACCTGTTAATAATAAACTGGGCAATATTTTTACAGTATTTGATGGTGTTATGTCTCCATCTAGTGGCGTCGTAGTCTAACTACCTTGACATACCTAAAATATATGGCTTTATTATTATTATTATTATTATTATTATTTCAAGAATGCTGGACAATGACTAAATGAATGAATAACTTGATACTATGGCATGCTGCATGATAATTATGATATTAAACATTTTGGAAGTAAAAACCTAAATAGATCAAATGTTACGACTGCGATAGAATCGTAAAAAGAGATAAATATCATAAACATAGTTACATAATCTTTACCCTCTTATACTCGCTTATACCCTTTTTATTTCACATTCTGTATAATTTAAACATTTTATATATTTCTATTTTAATTGTTTTATTGTAACTGTAATTTTTTATAGATTTGTTTCTTAGTGCAATCTTACTCTATATTGTCTTTAAATATTTCTATCTTATTCTATCTCTATATTATTCTATCTTATCGTTTATTCTTTGGTCATGAATAGTCGTTTAAGCATTTCACTGCATATCATACTGTGTATGGCTGTGTACGTGACAAATAAAATTTTTATTTGATTTTTAATATTTTTTTTGATGGAGTGTAATACCTGGCTACTACTGCAATCCCATTGCTTAATACTTAGTTCATAAGTTGTTTAAACCTTTTATGATACACATTTTTGTCATTGTAAAGGTAATATAAAATTACACTTTAACTTATTTACAAGCATACAAACAAAACAAGTACATATGACAAGAGAATTGTCATATTATATTGCAAGTGAATTTGACTCATTTTGCTATGAAAATACTGAATTTATATAACCTAGGTTTGTTTAAAAAGACTCTTTTATAAAAATGAACTTTTAATAGATTCATTTACTGCACTAAGTCATTCAGTGCTTTTGTTGTACAAAAATTTTTAAATGAACGTACAAAAAATTTGTGCTTATTGCAGACATTTTGTCAAATTGCCCCTCACTTTCCCCAAACAAATAAATAAATAAATAAACAAGAAAAACAAACAGTTATTTATTTAACAGTTCACCCTGGGACATAAAATAAGGAGGTAACAACTGAAGTTAATTTGGTAGATTATTTATTCACACAGTCAAATGAACAAATGCATCGCTAACTGATAATAATAGAATATAAAATATATTTATACTTCACATAATTTTATCTGTGTTGTATGTTATGAAGAAAAAATAACTCTTTTCAATACAATTTTCTAAATTTCAAATCTAATTTTACTAGGCTATTTATTTAGGCTATAATATTGACTTAAGTCAGAACGGTGGTGTAGTGGTCAGCACTGTCACCTTGCACCTCCAGGGTCCGGGTTCGATTCCCGGCCAGGCTCGATTCCCATCTCTGTGTGCAGGGAGTTTGCATGTTCTCCCCGTGCTTGGTGGGTTTCCTCCGGGTACTCCGGTTTCATCTCACAGTCAC
>JAQMYL010000007.1:22192891-22214167 GCA_030014365.1 Clarias pachynema | reverse complement strand
TCCGGGTACTCCGGTTTCCTCTCACAGTCCAAAGATATGCAGGTTAGGCTAATTGGCGTTCCCAAATTGCTCGTAGTATGTGTGTGTGTGTGTGTGTGTGCGCCCTGCGATGGATTGGCACTAAGCCTCCTGGGCTGCAGGTCCCCGCGACCCTGAATACAGGATAAAGCGGTACAGAAGATGAAGAAGATGAGTGAGTGACTAGTCAAGTTATTCGCTCCAGTCCAGAAGGTGGCGATAATCATTAACTGTTGTAAGTCTGAACGACGTGGAAGGAGTCTCTCAGGAAGTCAGTAGTTTGAGTTGTTATGTATGTAGTTTCTAATTAACATTTCAGCACAAATACTGATTTGATTTAGTATAATGGCGGGTTTTTTGCCTAACGTTACAGACGACTTGTTCGACTCAATTATAATGGCAGACGACAGGTAAAAAACAAGCAATAATACATTTTAGGTAACGAGTTAGCGAGCGAATGGTGTTTTGCTGCTCATTTGATTCAGTGACATTTTTCTCGAACTTTCTTGAACACAGTTTAATTAGTTTAAAGACTTTCGCTTTTATCATGACTTGCCTCATATTTTAGCCTAGCCAATTATAAAAGCCAGCTGCGTAGTAAAATTAACCTAGAAATACGCGGTAAAATGTCTCTATGTTCGGTAATGTGTCTTTATAGACCACTGGTGTAGTTTAAAAGGTTATTTGATAAACCTGACCTGAATTAAACACCTGAATCAAATCAGCCCCTAACCAAGGACTGTGATAAACACTCCCTACTTTGCTGAGGTAATTTCCATGTGTCAGGAATGGTGCATTATGATTATTCTGTACCCTTATAAATAATAAATAAATAACATTTGTTTTCATTATGACCGTAACAAAATATTAGAAAATTCCTAATAAATCTTCATATCTTGTAAGCCTGAAAAAAATGCTTTTATTCGTTTATTCAAAACTGACTCACCGCTGTCTGTCACAGAAGAAACCATTTTTATTTAGTTTTACCTTATTATTCCGGAGGCCTGTCCCAAGTGTTCAGCAGGACCCTGCATGGGACACCTGTCCATCTTAGGGCAGCATGCACACCCACATTTACAGACTCAGTCACACCTGGGGCTAGTGTAATATATATTTTTGGAGATAGGAGAAAACGCAGATGGTATGTGAAAATTCTGAAGAGCTTTGAGCTCAGCGCTGAACTAGTAACTCTGCAACTTTAAGGTGGCAGTCCTGCACACTGCACCACCAATCTGCCAATTAATAAATTAGTAATTATTGTATATTGGAAAGCTTGAACAAACCTTAATAATTTTTTGCGACCTCAGTAAGAATCTGTGTTTATGATCATGTTTAAATTATATTACTAGATTCCATGTAGATGGATACTCCAAAGGATTTGAAGAAGGAACACAACAGGGATTGTTGGAGGGCAGAAACCACGGCATGCTTCACGGTGCGAAATTTTCAGCTGAGGTACGCATCATTACACCACACACCACAACACATCACTAGAACTTTTCCATTTTTTCCATTTATTTGACCGGATGTTTGTCATTTTAGGTTTCCTTTTATCATGGCTTTGCACTCACATGGAAATGTCTTCTACAAAACAATGAAGATGTTAAAGCAAGGTAGGCCATTTGGGATTTACAAGAAATTTTCTTAACCGTCATTAGGTCATCAAGTCACATTTTTGTCATATGCTTTGATCATATGCTTTTTGTTGTTATTTGCGGAATAAGGATGTTCCGAGTGTGATTCTTTTCCCAGGAAACGACTGAAAGCTGTTGAGGCATTGGATGCGATGATCCAGAAGTTTCCATATGAAGACCCTGAGTATGAGAACCTCCAGGAACACATGGAACGAGTGAGGGCCAAATTTAGACAGGTAGAGCTTTCCTTCCTTCTTACTTTATTTATGATGTACAAGGGTGGACAAATCACCTGGGTGTGTTGGAAAAGCAGATCATATATCTGCACTGTTTTTGCATATACAGAGTGAAAATGTAACGGTAAAAACATTTTGATTGCAATTTTCATGGCCGATACCGATTTCTTAGGTCTGACATGCCATACTGATTTTGGCCAATTGTGATCCCCCCCCCCCCCCCAAATTATTATATTTGGAAAAAATTATTTTATAATTCTTTTTTTCAGAAAGAAAAAAAATAATGTAATGAATTATTGTAATGAAAATTCAATTATAGGTATATAATAAAACATGGACTATTAAATAACTTTTTCATCTTCTTAAAAAAAAATGCATGAGGTTACAGGACCAAAAAAAAAAGTCCACGGGGAGGATGAAGTCTAACTTGCATGTGCTTCCTTTGAAACACAAACTTGACACATCCTACTCAGTTAAGGGCAGCAATACAGCGCAGAATGTGATTGAACTTGGCACATAATCGGTTATATCTGTGCATGAACAGCTGATTACTGGTCATAGCTGATCACGTTGAAAACTGGCTGACACCAGTCAGGGGGTTGATCAATTGATGCGTCTCTAATTCTTATTTTACTTGTGGAAATTTTTACATAAAAAAGACCCACTAATTGACTTCAATATATAATTTGCTATTAGTTATTGCACTTTTATATACAAGTTTATCATTTACACAGATGTGCTCTGATTAGTTTCTCTGGATCATATGCTTTTTTCCCCACTGTTTCATGTCACTTTTTGCACTAAACTCTTTTACTTCTAATTTTTATTTTTTTATAATTGTGCTCCACATTTTAGCTTTGTTAAATAATATGTTTATATTCAATGCTGCTTTTCTAAATGTAGTGGAATGTTTCTTTTGATTTGGATTATTCAAACATTTACACAAATCTCAACCTTTGTGAAATCAGTGACTCAGCAAAATACAGCACAGAGACTGTTCATATATATTATAGCTCTCATAGTAACACAGTACATTCACCAAACATTTCAGCACTTCACCAAAGAAAAATGAAGAAGTTAGCCAGGCTAAAAATGTCTTTAAGTGTGACTAAGGAACCACTACAGCTTAAAGAGATCTTTAGAGACTTTTTCTACAAACAATATTCTGTATCACCAGAGAAATCATCAGGCTAATAGAATCAGTCTATGACTAGTTAAAGTCACTACTCTCAGCGATTCAGGTTTTCCATTTTTCATGGTCGGTACATAATTCAGTCTATTTATGAGTTTGAGTTAAATTGTGATTTTAGCCTAGGTAATTGAGCTCTGGGCAAGTGTGGAGCAGGACTAGGTGCCTTGCAGCTTTGACTTACCTAAAACTCACTATTGAATGTACAATTTGTTCAATCCTGTATGGAATATTTTATATCCTAACAACATTACCTGAACTGGAACAGTATAGAATATTTCCACAATTAAAACATTTCTCCATGGCATAGGTGTGTTCTTTACTCAACGTAGCTGCAGACTTTCGTGAGTATGTGTCTGGATCGGAAGGAATGTCATTCTGAAACTCTACAGAGGCAAACTCTGCTCTGATCCGTCCTCCTGCGATGTGGATCCTCAACTCACAGCAAGCCGAAAAGAGACGCGGTGGTGCACGTGGTGCAGTCATGCTATATATGCAGAATCTAGGCTTGTGAAATGAAATGCGGGGATGCTTTTGGTAAATTCATGCTGTGGCTTTAAAGGTCAGCACTTCTTAGTCATCTTATACGGTAAACATACCAGGAAATGAGTCAGAAGATGACTCTTAGAATCTTGAATGAGTAATTTTAAGAAGGTGAGTATGTGCTGATCTGTGATCAGTTAGTGGTTGACTTTCTGCATGAATTTTTTTGTGTATGAGAGAGAGAGAGAGAGAGAGAGAGAGAGAGAGAGAGAGAGAGAGTGTGTATAACACCATCTGGTGGTGAAGTTGGGAAAAAACCCCAGCTGGTATCAGATGTATGCATGTCTCCATCTGCTGGAGCAAATCAGAATTGGAAATTTCTCTTACTTGCCGAATCGGTCTCTTAATATACATAATTTCATTAAATGTATATATTTAATAGAATTACACAGAAATGTCTGTAACCATTTGAAATGTCTTACTGTCATTATTTAATAACAGACAAATAAAAATATATATACTCAGAGGTATGGGATATCTGAAAATGTATTTAGGGCAAGAATGTTTGTTTGTGTGTCACTACATTAACCAAGATAATTACTTAAGTAAGGAATAAAATACAAGGGTAAGTTTTTATGAGGAAATAATTATCGATGGGTTGGTGTCATATGAGCATGTCCTAAAGTGTTTTATTCCAGTTAAACATCAATTTGATATTGCAGTATTATTTATAATGTCTTATTGTTTTGTTTATTGACCCTTTTAAAGTCATGGAATGCCCATGAAATAGCTCCTGATATCGATTAGATTGTGAACCTCTCTTATCAACAAAAATGAATAAATAAATAAATAAATAAATAGTTTTTTTTACTGAAAAAAAACAAAATCAGCAACTCCTGAAAATAAATCTATCTATCTATCTATCTATCTATCTATCTATCTATCTATCTATCTATCTATCTAAAAAAAAAAAGTTATTGCTTTATTTCTCACTTTGACACTGACACTTGAGACTCCTTCCAAAAATACTAAATAATCATCTTTTCACAGACATCCATTAATTGAGGGTTGAGCATTTAGTTAATCCTTAGTGCATCACCCAAACCAGTTTTCGGTAGTCTTGTGTTCGGTGAGGTTTTGCAATAAAAGACTGACCCGTGTATGCTCAGGAATTATTCATTTTTTTCTCTAAGAATTTGCCTTCTCTTCTCGTCCTTTGTTAAACAACTCTGGCGTGAAAGCTTCAAAGGTGTCTTGGATTTCAGTAGAAGTGCCGCCACACTGGATCATTAGTTACCTCCTTTCCCCCAGAGAACGAGTGTGATTTTTATCATGCGAATGCTTACACCTGCTCTTGGCCCAAATCCCGGTTACCTTTTGTTAGTTTTGGTTAACCAACCCCGGGCCCCATGAAATTCCTCCGCTGGGTCTCTCAATGCCGTTTCACGGGTGGTCAGCAAAAGTCTGCTGACAGATAGCGTTCGGCTGCAACAATGCCACGCTGGGGCCGGCGCAAGAGGGCAGGGGCTGGGCAATGCACTGCCGTTTTTGTTTTGTTTTGTTTTGTTCTACTCTGCTGGCGCTTTGAGATGGAGGTGCAGCTCTGAATTCAGCCGGGTTGGCAGAGAATGAGAGGGTGGTGCTGGAAGTGGCAGCTGGTCTGCGCTCTGTGCAGCAGCAGGTGAACACGGGGCCCGATGGCGGCACCTTCAGAGCAATGACAGATAAAACCACACTCTTCCCTAAAGGCCTCCAATCACAACACGGCAACGCTTGCTCCAGTGTGACCTGCCTTTGTGTGTGGAATATAGAGATTTATGCGATGGCAGTCTGTTTACAGATGTTCTTTAAGAATCCCGAGGTATTGAGGCACAGTGTGTCGGTGGTTATTTCTTAGAAATTAAGTTGTTTTATTCTGTAATATCAGATGCTTGTTTATACACTTAAAGCTGGCCATTTTCATAAGGATACTCAGATTAATGATTATGTATGGATCTGTACTAAAAGTTTCTGTGTGTCTGACTCATTGCGAATGCAGCACAGTAGAACATGGGGATAGAGAGGGGGGCTGGTGAACGAAGGCTAAAAGAAAGCTTGAGGAGCGATGTTTCTTTGGTTTCTTTCAGCTGGCCGAGCAGAGTGGCTGGGGCCAGCGAGAGGGAGCAAGGCCGAGCAAATGAAGAAGGACGCTGGAAGGTTTCAGAAAATGTTCAGGAATTTCAGGAGCAGGTGGCGAGTGGTGACATGAAAGGAGGACGTGACAAATGCAACCGGCGGGCACTCCAGAAAAAAAGGCCCCTGGCTGAATGGTGGCATAGTATCTCCTTTTTTTTTCCTCCTCGGTGCCTCATACCCCCCACCCTCACACGCGCACACACATAGACAAGCGCATATGCTCCAATCTCAGCAATAAGCCACTCGTTGCCTGCATAGTTCATGATGTGGATGATAAAATGTGCATTTCTTATTCACAGCACATCAAGAAAGGTCCTGTCACTTAATTCGGCAGGTGTGCGAAGTTGGTCCACTTTGGCTTATTTTTCTGCTTTCAGTAGTTGCTTATTAACATATAGTTAAAGAATAACTTGACCCTTAAATACATTTTATATGCTTATATTTAAATATTTGGTAGCTTTTATTGTTTGCTCCTAACAACAAAAGAGCAGCGTCGTCTTTTCTCACTTTTTCCCAGCTACGTTTAATGTTGTATAAATGGGAAACTTAACATAAAAGTGATGGAGATGTTTGTGCAAATGTTGGACACAAAGTTTCAGAATGCAATGTAGTTTAATGACGGTTGAAAGTGACGACAGAGACTTGGTTTGGCAAGTTAGAAGTCGAGGAGCAGTGGTAGCTCAGCGGGTTAAAGTTCTGGGTTACTGCTCACAAGGTCAGCAGTTCAAACCCCAGCTTTACGAATATGCCTTTGTTGGGCCCTTGTTTTCTCCAGGGGTGCTGTATCATGGCTGACCCTGTGCTCTGACCACACCCATATAGCAGAAGACTCCGATCCGGAGCAGCGGCGTGATGCGGAATTGCCAGGCAAAGCAGACCCGAGTTGGATCCGGATCAGCGTTGTTTACTGTCTGGGCAGGTTCTTAACAAGCTGGAGTATACAAATAAATAATTTCACTATGCTGTAATGTATATGTGAGAAATAAATGCTTCATCACTAATATTATCACAATATAATATTATCATATAATAACTAACTATAGTTGTTAAATCTAATAACTACTGTAAATATACTGTAATAACTAATACTAATATTACTGATGTTTCGGGGGGTGGAGTCAATGCTCTCGCATACCTTCTTACTGTATCAGCTATGGCTGTGTATGTCAGCGGATGAGATGTGTTTTAAGATTTTGGAGCACACCAGCGGCTCTCCAAGCAGACTCGGGCATGTTTCCTGAACCTGGGACATTTGTGTTCTCACTGCTAAAAATGAACTAGACTTTGTGGTTAAGTGTACTGAGAAATGATCCTGGGGCCGTAATGTGTAAACCGCAGGAGTCTTTCATTGGTTGACAAAAATTTCTTGCTAAATTCTTGCAAAATCGAGAACACTGGATGAGGTAGGTGTATTGTCAAAGTTTCCAATCAAGAGATGTGAGTGTAAATACAGAGGGTTTGCCTTAAGATTCAATCCACTGGTAATAAAAACAGATTAGACATTGCTAGTAAATCTTTCTCCAAAAAAAAAAGGAGCCTGTGTAATTTTATTGCAAGATTAACTTTTATCATCATGCGGGTACGGAGAAGGAAATGGAGGGCTCATGTTTAAAGCTTAACGCATCATGTGTAAAATATGGAGGAGGCAGTGTTATGTCATGTTATGTATGGCAGTCGATGGAAGTGGGTCACTAATTAATGATGTGACTGCTGATAGAAGCAGCAGGATGAACTCTAAATTGTACTGTACTCAGATTCTGTCAATTGTTGTAACTGATAGTATAGTGCTTCACACTACAGATGAATAATGAAGAATTTAAATAGCAATGTAGGAGCTTCTTAGAACAAAGAAACTGAATGTTCATTAAGGACCTTAACCCAACTGAGCATGCTTTTCACTTACTGAAGTCTACACTGAAGGCTGAAAGACCGACAAACATGCAGGAACTGAATGCGGTGGCAGTAAAGAGCTGGCAAAGAAACGCAAGGGAGGAAACTCTGTGCTTAAACCTTTTCAATTAAAGCTGAAAGCCTACACGTTAATCACATCTTGATTGCTTCATTTCAAATTCTTTCTGGAGCTGTAGAGGCGAAAATACAAAAATGTAAATGCTATCCAAATGCATATGGTCTGGATTGTAGTTTATACTTGGTTAAAGTGGTCAAACTATGTTTTGTTTACTGTTGTTTACTGTTGACATCGTCAGTCTCCATGTTGAAACGTTGTCACATGCTGAACTTGGGGTTGAGGAGACCTTACCGACTTTGTGACTGGCGTTGTGGGTAACAAAAAACTGTTGACATGAAAATAGACCAATGTGCAGAAAAATAATAATAATAATAGTATATATTATTATATGATAAGTATATCATATGTTAACCTGCAAGAATTTTTCCAGTGAACACATGGCCTATTGCAGGTCAAACTACCTTGTCATGTATTTTCAAAATCTAACCTATAAATAAATGACTATTACACAATGCACTATGAAATCATTCGCACTGTTGTATTGTATTATTAGGAAGTGCACAGTGTGAGATTAAACTCTTTATTTATTATGTCATAACTCACTATGCAGCAAATTTGGCACAGGTAAAGAAATGTTCTAAAACCACCATAGGAAATCCTGCTCCATAAAGTTCTCCAACAAATTTGACATTTCAATCCAAGTCCATGGAAACCACTAATCATACTCCGTCTATTGTTTGCTCTTTGGAATAGGTCTCAGATGGATCAGAGCAGAGCTGCTCAGAAGTCACATGTGATCTTTTTTTTTTTTTGGCATCTCAGTACAGGTAAACCACATCAACTGAAGATGGATGCTTTGTTGTGATGGCTCAGGTTGAAGTTAAATTTGCAGGCGCCAGGCTGGAAGCTGCACAGTCGCTCGTGCTCGTGCTGTGGAAGTCACACGTTCGGACTAGCCTTTCGCTACGCCTTTGCTAGAGTGTGGGAAGAAATTTTGCTCCCTCCTGTGAAAACCGAAAACACAAGGATGCCAAGTGCCAAACACACAGTATTATCACAGATCTTAGTCGGTGAGGTGAGTGTGTGAAATAGTCAGAGTTGTTCTCCTATGATTTGTTTTTCTGTAAATCTAAACAAAGTCTGTATGACTGACTGCAACTTGACCGCACAAATATCTGAGCACTTCTCCATGTACATGTGTGGGATTTATTAACTTGCTTATTAGCAGCTAATAGAGTCTGTGTCCATGGAGTTTGCATGTTCTCCCCGTGGTTGGTGGGTTTCCTCCAGGTACTCCGGTTTCCTCCCATAGTCCGAAGACATGCAGATTATGGTAATTGACGTTCCGAAATTGCCCGTAGTAGGTGAATGACTGTGTAAGTGTGTTTGACTGTGTATGTGCGTGCCCTAATGATGGATTGGCACCCCGTCCAGGGTGTAACCCGTCTCGTGCCCTAAGTCTCTCGGGATAGGCTCCAGGCCCCCTGTATATCCCATCATATATCACAAATGTTCTTCTTTCGGGTGCTCCCCTCAAAGGGCTGACACAGGGGACTATTCAATCCGCAACTTGGCATGGGTTTTACACCGTGCGCCTTTCATGACATATACTTGCTTTTAACAATGCGTATACACATGATAAGCTTACCCTTTGTTTGTTTGGTATGTAGCCTGTGCATGTTTTTAGAAATTAATGAAAGATAGTGTAGGCAGCAGGTTTGGTAAAAATGGTGGAAACTTTTGCCTAGTGTGACTAGGTCCTTAATTACCCCCACCTGTATGATATATCTTTACCGCTACCCAGTGAGAAATATGCATGTCAACACAGGTGGTGGGAAATAAGTACTTCGTCAACATGTGTTAACATGTGTTAACATGGACAACTAATAAGTCAACATGGAATCTAAACTCAAGTTTACTTCATGCAAAAATGTTTGACTGAATTCTCCAATATGCCCCCTGCTGGAATCCTGCAGTAACACATAGTATATAGGCAAATATGTGAGCAAATACACTCACAATGTTGTCGGCTGTGTACAAGAACACATGGTCAAATAGCAAGTATCTCACTGCATTCAGTGGCTGGGTTTGGGCATTGTATGGGAATTAAACCTGAGCCTTTTGCATGGCAGGCAAGAAGCCTAACACTGAGCCACCAATGCACTGTGGACTTATAAATCATGATGTAAAAAATATTTTGTTAAACTTTAGCCTTGCACCCATAACAAAAACCCTTAAATTGTTTTTTTGAAATGTTTATGATTTTATTTGTAACCCTTTTCCTGACAGAGAGATACTCAAGTGTAAGTTACATAAAACTTTCACCTGAAGATCCCATAACTTTTAATTGCTCAAAAACATATACAATATTTATTTCACAGCATTGTCTAATTGGTCAGGAGTTTGTTTAACATTTATGAGGTAAAGTTGTAATTATGTTTTTGTGACACAGTAGCCTTTGCAGTTTCTTGGGTAACATGGCAAGCTGTGTTTTTTATTTTTATCAACAGAGAAAAAAAAATAGTCTGGTTATACGAACAAACCTTTATCACGAATTCAATTTTAAGTGCTTGGCCGGAACTTCGTTCATCGACGTTCTTTAACATTAAACATTACTCGTATTGGTTAAAAGTAAATTTGCTGCAGTATTAAAAGAATTCAACTTTCACACCATCTCACTGTTGATTATTTTGCCATAACTGCACCCCCTCCCCAAACCTAAACAGGCATTAAAAGCAATTCCTAGCTGCTGTTACAAAGAAGAAATCAGACAAGGTACGACAAAAGATTTTAAAGCTCAACTTTAATTCTAGCTAACATAATGTCTAGAATGGGTCTGCAAGAAAAAGATTGTGCATTTTGGACCAGCAAAGAAAGAAAAAAACACATGACGTGACATTTTATTTCTGGGTCATCACCACATCTATGAGAGTGTTTATTGATTAACACCATTCGAGACTAAAAAAAAAAACTAAAAAAGAGCAAGTGCTCTCATGTACAAGACACAAAACCAAGCTTTTTTTGGGTTTTGGGAAAAGAGTACGCAATGACTTCTCTGTCATTGTCCGAGTCACTGTGTCTCCTTACACATTCAAAAGAAAACATGGGTGAAAACCTCCACACCAGTTTGTCTTTTATTTTACTTTTTTTTTTTGTTAAAAAACCTATATGTCTTGCCTGGTGAAATATGCAGCTGATTAGACTTTTTTTTGTCTTGAGGTAACAAACATTCCTGATACTATACAGAGGATGTGCGGTCTTGTCCGCACATCCTCTGTATAGCCAGTAGCTCACCCTATAACTCCAAACTGTACTTCTTTATATAGAAGTACTATCTCCAGTCACGATGAAGAACACTTAGCAGCACAATGTCTATGGCTAAAATGGAAAAGGATTCGGAAAGTGGGATCAAGGGTCAATTCCTGACGTTTAAATTAAAAGCATTTTTCCAAATTTGTTAATGTCCCATGAATGCAATATGACAAAGGAAAGAACTACTGCTGGTTGTTGCATCTACATGCCGTTTATTGTGATATTGACACATGTGATGTTAACATGCCAAGCTTCCTGTGTTCAAAGCAACATATTTAGCTTCTGACATGGGAGCCATGTTAAATTACTACAATACTATGGCTTTGTAAAATTCACAAATTCATATCTGCTTTCAATTTGAACAAAAGCTTCATAAATACATTTAGATCAGGCCATAAGGGGCCTAAAGATGGGGGCATAAAGTCTCTTTTAATGAAACAGTTAAAAACTCAAACGAGTTATATAATCAAGCTGTTTATGGCACCAATTTCATTTAATGTGCTCTCTCTCTCTACCTCTCTCTCTTTTATTTATGCATTTATTTATTTGCTCATATCAGGACCCAGAAGGAGAATGTAATGTGTAAAATTACACTGAATAACAAAGTAAAACAAAAGACAGAACTGAGGAAAAAAAATCATTATTACTAAATCATGACTGGTTGAGGTATTGTGGGTAAAACAGGAACATTTGTCTATTTTTTCATTTTTTTCCTCTTTTTGGAATAGCGCAGAAATCACATTAATAAAAACTGATCACATAAAAAAAAAACTACCAAAAGAAACAGATGTCAATATCATAATTTTCTCTGAGAAAATTAAAAACCTATGGCAGTATATTGACATTATACATAGACAAAACCAAAAATAGCAGCAAAACAAGACAAGAGAACAAAGCATGTCTTCCTTTTTTTTCATTTTTTTTTTTCATTCAAAGTTTCATACTTGCCGGAAATCCCACCATAGCAGCTAAATATGAGGAGTGTGTGCTCCCATGTTCTCTTCCTTTCTCATTGTACAAACACCTTAGTTTAATTCTGCAGTTACTTTCTGATGTCCAGGCGTCAACTCTTAACGTCTCACTTTGCCACCTCTTAACATCCATCTTCGTCCCTGTTGAGTTGAGAGGGGACATTAAATCTTGGGGTTTGTGCAAAAATCTTCTAGAGGCCACAGCACTTTAGATTCTCTTGTAATTCTGTGGTTTTTCTTTTCTCATCCAGCTCAGAACAACTATGGCGCTTCTGTGATCGTCCAAAAAAATATTTAAAAAAATTAAAATAAAAAATTCACACAAGGTAGCAAACAGTCGTGCATTGAGCACACTTCAAAACTCGGGCATCCTGTGGTCGCGTTCCATACTGGCCTTAAATGAGGGGGAATAGATAGAACAAAATAAATAGTTCTCAATCTTTGTTATAGCTATTTTTTAACTTTAGTGTTTAAAAAGCATCAATGCGCCTGGAGCTGAATGGTGGCAGGCTTGTGTGGGTCACTCTCATCGAGATTGCTTCTCAATGTTCTCCAGCGTCCAGCTCAACTAGGAGGATAGTGACGGTTGCTGTAATGCTCCTCTCCTATTCTGAGAATCCATTTCTTTTCCAACTCTCCATTTCTCTCTAACCTATAACACCATAAAGAGACCTGCTCCATGCTGCAGACAGGAAACAAACCTGTCCTCAAATCCTACTCCATTCCATGTTTTTTTTTTTTTTTTCAGTTTTGTTTTACAAATGTGGATTTTTTTTTTCCATAAGTCAGTCTTACAAGACAGACTAAAAGTGCTTTTTAAAAAAAAAAAATGGAATGGTATTAGATTAAAATACATAAATCTAAACAGAAAGTAGACTGTGGATTGCACTGCAAATGTAACATAGGAAGCGGGTTGGAGAGAAGCTTATTGTGTCACAACCAGTGGATGGCATTGGCAGTGAGGACAATCAAAACGAACAAAAAAAAAGGAAAAATGGAAATGGTTCTGTCTGGTGTTCAGTTAAAGCCTTAGCTTTGGCAATCCACAGGCCTCTAAATCATAACATAGAATAACACATGCTTAACAAAATATACTAGGGTTACACAAGCCATTTTGAAAGAAAAAGAAACATGTTAGGGATTTTAAAAGTCTAGACAATAGAATAAAGTGACTAAACGCATAAGCAAGCAGAGATACATACACATGCCTAGACTGCAAAAAAAAAAAAAAGGTCGGGGTGACTGTTAGCATGTGTGACATTATACTAGCTAAAAGAAAGAGGTAAAAAGAAACAAAAATAATGCCTCTTCTCTTTCAAATAATGGTTATTGATACGCTTGAAATAAAATTCCAATACCAAACTATTTGCTTGTCTTTACATTAGACAAGTATCAACTACATAAATAATATATGCAGCTGTTGCAATTGAAAAAAATCCTAGATTAACTATACATTTTTGTCTTTTTTGACTCAAGTTATGTGAAGAGGGTTCGATAAAAGAGAGAAATAAGCAATGTTGAAGGGATGACAAGGGTTTTATCCTTCCCTTGTCCTCTTCTGGTGGTCCTGGCCATCAACAGCCCAATCGTGAAGGACACTGGGGGTTCCACTGAGGGGTCAACAGCAAGGGCAGTCTGAGGGGCTGATTGGCGATTGGTTGAGGTGTTTGTGTGGGATCTGGTGGTGCAGGGGCTTTGTGCCCTCTAGTCCCATGAAGCCTCTGGTCAAAGCCCATTACCCCAATGAAAAAATAAGACTCTAGACGAAGGCCGACACTCTCAGATGTTAATGTCTCTGACATCTGTAGGAGTGCACGAAAGATCTGCGTCCTCCTCCACACGTTTGCTTTCTGTGGAGATGCTTTGCTGCTGCGCCTGCCTCAGACTGGACTCCAGCAGAGATTCAATCTGCTCCTGGCACGATCGAAGACAGTCCTGTGGAAGTAACCGGAACATTTAGTATCAGTTTGAAACTTGCTACTAAGACAAATTATTTGGAAGAGGGAAAAAAAACAGTGAGGTGTGAGACTTACTGGGTCACTCTTGATAACTTGAGACAGATAGTTGGTAAGGTTTTGGGAGGATAAGAAAACGTCTGCACTCTTCAAGTAGAGTCCCTGCACTGCTGCAACAACACTTCCAGCTGCGATCATCGAGGGAGGGTGTGCAATGAAGTTGACATCTGCAGATCACAGAAATTGTGCCATTTTGTTAGGAATCGACCAGGCTGAGCATCTGATTCAAACATGTGATTAGAATCAAATAGGAACAGGGTAAACCTCCTGAAACTAGCTGTCTAAAAGAGGAAATCTGCAGATGGGGGAGGTTTCTGGGAGGGCTCATTATAGAGCATAGCATGACTAAATCACAGTGAAGGCAGTCATGGCAGGGCAGGGGACAGTCTGTGACATTTTGGGGTGACACCAGACTGTGACTCCAGGCATTTAGGGGTTTTTGGGGGGTGGAAAACATTGCTGTAGGTCCTAGACTAGTACTCCTACCCCTATTCTAACTCTGTTACCACTAAACAGAAACTAAACAAAGTAAAACAAAGCCATTACCACATGCATACAAAAATATCTTAAGTGCAACACACCCAGAGCATATAGACTTTTATATCCCCGTGCCCAAAAAATGACTTCCGTCTACATAAAGTGGCTGAAATGTGAGTGCTTGCTCAGTGGTAACTTGTCTTCCCACACTGCCTGCATGAGAGGGAAGACATTATAAATCAAAGTAGGGACTTTTCCCCTCTCTCTCCCTCTCTCACTCACTCACTCACTATGGGTTCTGCCCACACATGGAGAGTGCAGCACTGCAACACAACGGCCCCTCTCATAGGTAGCAGTCTACCATTGCTAGCCCAGCGACGAGAGGGCAACTGTTAAGACAAATTGAACATAAAGGCACGGGAGCCATCACCGAAATCTATTCATGACCATGGCTAGCCCCCTACCTCACTACCCACCCTAGCACAATCTTCCTGGCTGCTATCCCAGGCCACTTCCCAAAAGAAATTGAGGTCATAAACATAAAAGGGGTGTGAGCTGCAGTGATACCCACCATGTCAAAAGAAGGACAAAGAAAGAATAAAAGGGCTAAAGCAGAGAGATTCCTTCCTGAGACACTAAAGGCTACTTCAGACAGACGATAAACTGACCATGGGCTGAATGCAATAGGTTGCATAACAATAGAGACTGATGGGGTTCCACATGTCACAAACCAAAAATAAGATCTTTTGGGGGAAGAGTTACACCCTTACACAAAAAGCAGATGCATGCTCCACTCGCTTACAGAACATAACTCAGCTCTACAGCATGTTGTATATCTCATGCATTTCACAGAGAAGCACCAGATAGCTTCTTCTTTTTTTTTGTCAAATGTTCACAGACTGTGCATTAGCAGGCTTCTGCTGGGAAGCTCTTGGGCCTCTGCAGAGGCATGGTGCAGACACAGCAATCACCACAAAAGGAAACAGACTTCCTCTCACTCGCAGACGCTCACGTCAGTTTATAATACCTCCGCACGAGGAATTAGGGCAATTCTTTCCACCCCAATAAAAAACACGTTCTGATTGCAAATTGAAAAAGGAAAACAGAACGAATGTCTCTAAACACTTACTTTAGGTTCTTGCAAGCATTTCGCAACAAAGAACAATCTTGCATGTCACTTCAAAACACTGATCAAAACCAAGTATAAAGGTGCATACCTGTTGCACAGAGAGCCACAAACGTCTGTGCGTGTTTGCGCAGGATCTGCTTGGTGCCCTGATGAATGGGCAGTTTGGTGAGAAAATGTTCAATGAAGTCATGTGGTGTCACTGAGGCTAGATCCCACTTCAGTTTATTCAGTACAAGTAGCTCCATTTGCTGTAAACACATGAAAGCGCACAGATTGACATAAAGGGCCTTAAAAGTTTCTAGAGAAGTGTTAGTTTTTCCATAGAACTTTCTATCATTTGACCTCTAGGTGGCGTCCTTCCTTAAATGGGTTTATCTGCTTCTGACTCAAGCTACTCAATTTCGGGGCAATTACAAATTACCTGGATTTGATGCTTGTTTTGGAGACCGTTTTAAAGGCCTATGCTGTGCAGCAAAATAAAAAATGACTCATGTCTGCATGCATTGCATAATGTGTTCTTCTTGCAAACACGATCTGCATAACATTACCCAAAGATCCAAACTGTTAGACGACTAGGATTACCTAATTAACAAGACATTAACAGGTAATTACCAATAGTTCACACGGGCGGATGGAGTTGTCCGTGTATATGCAAAGCTTCTCAGCTGTTAGTGGCACGGTTTCCTTCATTTTGGAGGCCAAGAACATGCAGGCAGCTCCCAGCAGCTGCAGTCGCGTCTTTTTAGTCTGATCAACAGACAGAAACCTGTCCAAGTAGTTCATGGCCAAAGGGAAAACCTCTTCTTCACATTTCTGTTCTTCGCACACCTGGGTAAAAAAAATAAAATAAAAAAATTTAAAAAATAATATATATATATATATATATATATAGCCTATATATATATGAGAATACAAGACTTGAAGCATAAACAAAGAACAGACAAGCTAAAGAAACAAAACAAGGTAAAGAAACAAGAAAACAAGCTATATCAAAAACAATGAAAAAACATAAATATATCAATATTAAAAACTTTCTTGATGCATTTGGCCTAATTTTGAAAACAACAACAACAAAACACTTATTGCAATATTTAGATTTGAAGCAGCCTATGCATGTTAAAGAAAACGCATTCAAATGATTGCTTATTATCAGAAATATAATGCAAAGCATTTATTCAATCGATTGATCTGTTCATAAGGCTTTAAACTGACAGTACATAAGTTGAAGTTAGCAGTAGATGCTAGTGGTCGTTGCTTCCTAATACACAAAGGTGGCGTCCGGGCTCGCGAACGTAATTTTCTAGTTCGTCATCTTTTCAAAAAATATTTTAAAATATAATAAAATTGTTTCGGCGCTTGCAACTTACATAGAAATGTTCAGCCACGTATATTCTATCGGCCACAACTCAAACATTTTGAATTTGACAACGAAAAGCGAGTGAAATTAATTTAATTTCACAGGGTGTCCGCGATGATGCCGAGCATGCCGCATTTACACTCCGCACACATTTGAAAAATTAATATAAATTATTCTAGCAGACAGAATCACACATAAAGCACATGTAAATCCGAGATAACCGATGAGGATCATAATCCGAATATTTATTTTAAGGTTTTGTCGTCGAAAACGAAGTAAATATCTTATTTATACTCCGACCTTCAGGGACGTCGTGCATGAGGCATGGCGAAATGAAACAAAACTTTTAACGCGTAAATATAAAGTCTCATTTCAGGAACAGGCACTATCTTATACGTATGACTTAAAGGTCTCAGGCTAAACTACAATATGTGAGAAATGTCAATGTTTGGGCGTTTTCTGCATTTTTAAGATATTAAAACAACTTCTCCACACGACAGCAAAGATGGCGCATAATAGGCTACTGGCACGAGTGGGATTGCATACGTGTACATTGATATTAAATTGAAATAAATTCGAGTAAAATGCATTTCACCCAACTTCGGGTTCAAACGAAACGAACCAAACAAAGTGGAAAAAAATCTACACAATTCCGTGGTGATGTTTAAGAGGAAGCGACAATGTATCCCTTGAAGTGTGCGGAATATGACTTTCTTAAAGCAGATAAAAAAGGAAAAAAAACATGTCATTCGGCAATGTTTCCAGCGTTTAAATGGTAAAAGAGAAAGATGATTATAGATAGAAAGATAGACTGGAAAAATATCCCTGTTTCTAATGGGCCTGCATTAGGAGATCGGGTCCAAAGAGCATAAGGGACAATCATCTTGAGACAAAGTTGTGTAATGTTAACAAACGTCGGGTTATTATACAAACCTCTAGCATCCATGTGGAGACGATTTTCCTCATTCTGGGTACAATTTCTTTTTGCACGCATTTGAAATAATTGGGCGAGGGGAGATAGTTTTCCTCCGCTTTGAGCATTGTTTGTAAAACTCGATCGTTCAACAAGTTGGCGTCGTGGTAAGCTCTTCTTGTGGTATCCACCTCGCAGCAGAACAGCTGGTGCTCCATGGCTTCGGCTTTGCTTGACTTTGGCACGGAGGAAAGGAGGTTAAAAAAAAAAGAAGTCGTGTTTTTTCGGCAAGGACGGAGGTTTGTGCTGATGCTGCTGCTCTTTCCGTCTCTGCTGCTTGCAAGCCACTGAACAAGTCTCGCGCCGCGTTCCGCCTGACAAAACTCTTTCTGTGCGCTGCAGCCAGTGACGTGCACTGTTGTTAAGGGAAGATCAAAGCGACAGCAGCGGCCTGCGAGTGTGTGTGTGTGTGAGTGAGAGAGGGAGAGAGAAAGAGAGAGAGTGGCTGTCTGCTTGAGCGTAGAAAAGATAATTCTTAAATGACTTTTTTGCAGCCCTTCCTCTCGCTGCAAGTCTGGAAATGGGAGGTCCTTTTTTTTTTCTCTTTTTTTTACCCGGGGTGGTGAACGTCGATGGGGGTAAAAAAACTGGGGGTAGGCAACAGAGGAGGAGGAGCGAGGAGGCTTTTTTCCTAAATGATGGGGGTAAAAGCCTGTTTAGTGGTGTGAACATGTGCTCTGGTTAAAGAATTGGTAGGGGGCGGTATAACAGACTAAATCTCTAGGTGTAATTGTCCCCTGTCTCATTAAGCGACACACTGCTCACTAACTCAAAGTTTATTTAACTTTTACATTAACAAAATTTTACATGGAAAGCACAAATAACTTATAATAAAAAATATTATTGCACTAATATATAGTATTTCTATAACTTTTTTTTTTTTTTTTTTAAGTTTTATAACTCAGAAATGCTTTGTCCCACATTAAGAAAGAGGAGGAAACAGAAATGAGTCTACACCAATGAGAGGAAAGTTCAGTTGCCAGGCAGAACTGCGCCTCTTTTTACAAAAAAAAAAAAAAGAAAAACTTCACCAAACATTGTTTTATCATGCACAAAACAAACATTTTTCACAAAACTGTGTTGTTTGCAGCCATAACTGAGCACCTCCTCAGTTATTAAATCTCATAGCACACAACTGAAGGACAAGTTCATAAACTATAACCTGATATTTTCCCCAAACAGCTTAAATACAGTACATCCATGTCTCTAGTTTCTACTTCGCCAAAATTGTATTAAAATATCTTCTTTAAAACGTTTAGCATGACATTTAGCTAAGAAACAAAGCGAGTTAAAACTTGTCTCTGGTGTTAACAGTTTTGCTCAAATAGGGGCGCTCTCACTTTAAAGACCTCAGCGCTGTCGCTTCAGGATGAATCGGAGCCTTTCAAATTCCTTACATTCCTGTCGCTACACTTTCAAGTACCGTACAACACCTATTATACACCGACCAGAAAAAAAAAGTTACCTGTTTCTTTAAACAGGGACACATGTTTTTAATTACCAATAAAACTTTGAATAATGACGTCTGAACTAAACTAAAGCAGCTACTAAAGCAGATTTTTTTTTAAATTGTAAAATATAAATATCCATTATAACAACATCCATTATATAAAATAATTCCTGAAAAAATTATATATACAGAGAACAATTATTTTCAATATACAATATTTGGCTTTGTATTTACTGGTATTTGTCTAATGGTCATATTCACATAATAATAAACAGACACATTTTCATAGACTGATAGATAGGTGGATAGTTAAATAGATAAATAAAAGACAGACAAAATGATGCATAAAACATTTTAATGTAGTTAAAATGACTTAGACTATGGCACCTAAATATTATCAAAAAACGTATTTTTTTTCTTTCTCTTTTTATTTTATTTTTAGTAGTATTATTTTTAGGTTTAGTGCTATGAGAACTTCACCAAAGAAACTCTCAGGGCTTTGTTAAGTGTGAGGCCATGTGAGTTTTTTCTTTCCCTCCTCTTATAGCCATTACGGTAGGAAGTTTAAAGGTCTTGCACATGCTCCTTTCATTATAGACAACTTTAAAAAAAAAAAATAAATCTGAATACTAATTTTAATATAGGTTCAATCAGCAAATGGCATAGTCATTGAAAGAGCTTAAATAATGAAACAGCTATGTTTTATTTAGACATTTTATAAAAATAAGTGTGTACAGTTTATAGCTGACAACAGTTTCCCATTTTTTTTAGAAAAGAAAGTTGTGAATATTTTAAATATGTGCCATCTTCTGTATTTATTTCATGATTGGTACTACTCATAATTGTTCAGGTAATACAGCCAACCTGCTGTGTGTTCATTAATTAGCAAAGTCTATTTTTGTGTTACAGTGTTGTAAAATCTTAATGCAGTTGTATATGTGTATAGTACTAAAATGTGTTTGTGTAAGTGCATAGTAATAACCATGAATAAGTGTGTGAAAATCTGAAGCTGAGACATAATAGGAACATTAAAGGTATTTCTACATATAGACATTTCAATAGAAATTCTTTTCATTGGTACTCATTTAAAAAAAAAAATTCTCAGTAAAGCAATAAAAATTGTTGAAGGCTATAACAAAGGGGCGAGGTCTAGAGTGCCCAGAATTAACGCCAGGTAAGCCTAAGGCAGAGGCTTCAATACATTCAAAATTAGGAACCCGTTTAAAGTGGGCATGCACGTCTGTACTTAAACCTGAGGATGAGGGCATAATAAATAACTCTCTCGGGATACCTGAGGGCAAAAAGCTCTCATCAGGTCTGGAAAAGGCAGAAGATTAGGAAACAAAAGGACAAAAGATGGTCCTTGTTCAAGGTTTCAAACAGGGTGCCGGTCTAATTGCTGCTCAGTGTTTAGCACCCCTCTCCTCCGCCCCATAGCCCCATCTTACACCTTTCAACTCCAATTCAGACCCATTGTTTACATTGCAGTCTCCAAGTGAATGAAATTATTTGCTCATATGGACAAAATGTGCAGGTTACTGTAAACAACACAGCGACTGTTCTTTCTATGTCTATACTGATTCAAAACGTGCTCAAAGTATTTAAAAAAATTAATGGGAAAAAAGAAAAGTTCTGCTTTCTCTTTAATAAAATGCTGAATTGTCAGTGCAGATTTAGATTATAGACAGCAAGAAATTTGTAGGTGACCAATTGTCATCAGTTGTCCTTACAATCCCTGTTGTTGGCCTTTCGGCTGCTCCCGGCAAGGGGTCGCCACAGTGGAATATCCAGTCCGCACAACAACTTGGCATAGGTTTTACGCCGGATGCCCTTCCTGACGCAACCCTCCCATTTTATCCGGGCTTGGGACCGGCACTGCATCCAGTGG
>JAQMYL010000007.1:22154322-22183112 GCA_030014365.1 Clarias pachynema | reverse complement strand
TGTGAAGCTGCTTTGAGACAATGTCCATTGTTAAAAGCGCTATATAAATAAAATTGAATTGAATTGAATTGAATTGTCCTCTATCAAGCAAACAAAACATTAGAATGACTGGACTTGGGCTAAGAACTGTCCAATGCTTTATTTAACCTGTAAAGATAGTGCTGAACTGTTAAAGTATTTATAGATTTATAGATCATAGATCATAGATCGACCCTATTCCAGAGCAACGGACACATCAGGGTAAGCAAGGACGCCCATGAAATGATGCACCCATCATGCATAGTGCTTACTGTATAAGCCTCTGGAGACAGTGTTATGATCTGGGGTTGCTTCAGTTGGAATCATTTTCATACATGAACTGGCCACAATATTGTGCACCATATTCAAAGGTAACGGCGGTTGAACTAAATATTAGAGTGTGTGACTTTTTTGGGCCTGCTGTGCTTAATTTTAAAGATTAAGTTACGAAAGTAGAGTATATTACAAGTGAATGTAAAAAACTGAATAATATGGCTAACTCAACATAATTCTTTATATGATATTGCAAATTTTAATGACCGAAGATTAAAAGAAAACTCAAAAACTTGTAAGAAAGTAAGAAAGTATGAGTGCTTAGAGAAATAATAATTAGAGAAATAATTTGAGATTTCTTGTGTCAATACTCATGCGATTAATTTAGAAGTAAATGCATTTCTTTTAGCCTGACAAATAAGGCTAAGACCTTATCACTTGCATGTTCATTTTAATAATCCGGACAACTTTTTTTTTTAATGATTTCCATGTTGGTGCACTAAAAGTCTGACGCAAAACAAACTGGTGATTATAGTAGAGTGGCTATTGAGGTGATTTTTGTATAGGAAGAAGGGAAAGGTCTCGGGTGCACCGCTAATAAATTTTTGAGGGAACATACAACTATTCGCTAGTTTTCTTTGTAATTCATGCCACTTTTATATAAAGGAGATTTATGAGTAAAGGAAGTCTGTGTTGTGTGTGTGTGTGTGAGAGAGAGAGAGAGAGAAAGAGAGAGAGAGAGAGTTGTGTGTGTGTTTGTGTGAGAGTGCTGGTAAGGATGTCTAGCTGGCATTAAACCCTTATAAATATTAATTATGCCAACCAAAGGCCAAGGGAATGTGACCTTTGGCTGTGACTCTCACAAACCTACTTGGGGCGGCTTTCAAGCCCACCCCAGTTCAAAGTGATCTTAAGACACATTCTAGGGTTTGACCCTTATTCGCTCTCTGTACACACTTTCCATTTGAATTCGCCTGCCATTGCTGCTAAGCAATCACCGTATGTCCATATATACAAAACTTAACACACATGTAAGAGCAGGTTTTACCTGTGCTGTTGATTTTTGCATGATCCTCGCAATGCAGAACCATTATCTGGTGATGCAGAGCAATTGATATTCAGAGTTAGAGTGTAAGTAGTTAAGGCAGCATAACAGAGCCTCTTTGCGTGAGAAAAGCTTGTTTGTTGGCTTCATTTTTCCCTTTTAAATGAGCCTGTTGTCACCCGGTGTGAGCCAGTGGTTTGTGAACAGGCTGCGGAGAATGTCATTAAAACCAGTAAAGCTATATGCCCCTTTCCATTTGACATTATCATACAATTGGTGGTAACTTGGAGATAACTGCTGGATGCCGCTTTATTCCTCCCACGTCATTCACATGCATAATGTGACGATCGTTTGACTAAGGCACAGAGGTCAGGGAGACTTGTAAAGGTATGATAAATTGGTAGGCAATTAATATAAGCACATCCAAAAGCTGCTTAGATTTCGATCTTAAGCATGTTTTTTGGTTTATTCAGTGAATTAATTGCATTTGATGAATCTGCATTTAAACATTTAAAAAATCCAAACAACACTCTCTGCTTCCCAAGTATTCTGAGACTTACCCTACAACATTAGGTATGATAAGCTAGAATGAGAATAACTGTATTTATACCACAACAATGTTCAATTCTCAAATCTGATTGGCCTCCCAGGAACGCCTTTAATGGGCCAAAAATGTGGCAGTACAGAAGATGTGGCAGTAACTCCCAGCTCCTGTAATGTGCAAGTGGTGTTTGTGAATGATTGTATGTACCGTTCCCACTGACAGATGCATCACTTCCACAAGTGGACGAGCATTCCATTCACTAAATGTACAATGGAACGACTGCAGTGGGCTCCGAGCCACCTCAGCTGGGATCATCAGCCTCTTTAAAAATGTCTTCACCCTTTAAATGTTTTACTGTGGCTTAGAGTCTCATAATCGTACTGTAGTTGAAGTCTTCTTTAAATGTCGGTTTTACGCCTTCATTCATATTTTCTTTTTTTTGCCACAATACCTGGTTTGACTTGAACACCCTCATATAAATGGAAAAAGAGTGTGTTGTGTCATCCTTTGATAGATGAAAAAAATTATAATTGGTCAGTTGCCTTGGTAACACTTCAGGATGTGCAGTTATTTGGAAAATAGGCTTCATCAACATTTAATCATTTTAATATTGGCCATTATCATGAGGTCTTACCTTTGTGCTACAAATCATTTTGGAATTTTTTATATATATAGGAAGAAGTTCTATTTTCCAACATATAGATTTCCAAATAATTGAATGAAGTATGTAACAGCTATTAATATAGATAATTAGCAATCATAACAAGCCAAATTAGCTGCTGTATAGTTTTATTCTTAGGCTTAGGCTGTTTTTCCATGTCCTGCATTTATGTCGTTTGATGTTGGTTGTAATGTCCAGACAAGCCATTAGCATGTGGCTCCACTTGACGTTCTTTGCATCGAGTTGTGTCAAAGTGGTCTAAAACACAAAGAACAGTGACTTGTACAGCTTTTAATAGCCTATCCTGATGGACATTTACAATGCCTAGAGCGCTAGTGGAGCAGCAGCTAAAGTCATCAGGACTGAGGCGAGACTGCCGTCTCCCACTGCCTCCAACCTCAAACACAAACGAAATCTCTGACAGGCGCAATGAAAAACAGCTGGGAGAAAAAGGCCAGAGAAAAAGCAAATGCCATTTAGCTGCACTGACCATTCATCTTGCTTATTCCCTCCTCCTTCCTTCTGGTCTACCACAGCCTTAGAGATCCTCCGCTCGTCACCATCCAAATGGGAGCATCGTCATCGTAATAGCAGGAATGTGGAGAACACCCATTCATGCCTAAGCCTGCTGCCGTTCTCAGGGAGCGCTGGCTTTCACATAAACTGTGCAGAAATCCAGAAGCGATTAAAGTGGCAAATGAGAGTTTGTTTATGTCAGGGACTCTGTGCTGAACTGGGTCCAAAGTCTCAGGTGTAGTTGGCAGGCTGGCTAGGGGGTTTCTCCATTCCAGAGCATCCTGTGGGCATGAACACCTGGCAAATCTTCCAGATGTGAAAACTGGAGTGCCAAGCCAGCCAGCTTCTTCTAATTACTTATAAAAGATCATATAAGTAGAATTAAACTATACAAAGCACAGAGGTAAAGTGTTTAAATAAAATTTATGATAATCATTAGCTGTGATGCAGGAAAAGCAATGTTCTTTCTTTCTTTCTTTTTTTTTTTTTTAAATAAGAGATGAAACACATTATTGAACAGCTACATTTTTTTTTTGTTGTTGCTTTTATATTTCTGTACTATCCAGATCTATCTTAATTTAATAGATTGATGTTGAATTAAAAAAAGAACAACTAAGGCAAAAAATCCAGAAAATACATGGGTACATAACACATAAAGCATAAAAAATGCTAAACACATAATCACACAATTTAAATTTAATTTTTAATATTTGTTGTGGAATAAACCAAACGGTTTTCAAGTCTTTTAAATCACAATTTAATTATGTGATCTACAGAGCAGATTGATAAAAAATTATGTTCTTGACTGAAACTGGACAAGGACCTCTAATAATGACACCAGCTAACCAATTTCTGAGGTCATAACTAAAGCAAACTTGAATTTTAAAAATGAACAATTTGGCAAATTCATTCACTTAACAATCTATTCTACTTGGTTTGGATGTAAGCAATTAACCACCAATCAAATTGCCTGGACTCAAATTAACTTCTCAACATCATATTTTAATCACACCCTGTTCAAAACTATCACAGAGCTTAATATTTATTGGTCGTAACCACAAGACGGACCTAATTATCATAATAAAATTGTGTTTATGTATTTTCTTTATTTTCTTTTTAGCTGTCTCACATGGATGTTGTTCTGTGTTTGACTTCTTTATCAGTGTGAACATCATAACGACATGGCGTCTGCTGATAAAGCATTGTGGGAGTTTACTATAAGACCACACAAGGGTGTGAGAGGGTGTTATCTGTGTGTAGACCTGGGTGTCCCTGGCAAAAAAAAAGGCTTGTGAAATACTTCAGCCAACCAAAGGCAGACAAGTCATTCATCTTTAAGTCATCCACAGGATTCTGAAGTTCTGAAATACTGCAAGTACTATAGTGATCTGTAAGGATGAAATCAAACAATAACACAAAGTAAAAAAAAAAGCGTAATAACAAATTCAGATCACATCAACATTAAGTCAAATGTAAAGGTCCTTATGAACATCATGTCCTTGTTGCTGATTGGATGATGCGGTGCCGAAAAATATTTGGACCTTTTATACTTTTATCTCATTAATATATTTAATGCAATTTAATGCAAATTAGGAACTTATTATAATAAGGAATTTGTTCTTCTGAACAACTCAGTGCTTGTTCACCAACAAAGATGGCAACCTGTTTAAAGTAGCATCTTGACAATAGGAAAAGCCCAAATAAAGCATCATGGATTAATTTCAGTTTATATCATGGCTTTCTGTAAACATTGTGTATCTTATTTTTTTTATGATCTGTTAGAATAATGTATGCTGTAGCCAATCAGCAATAAGCATGTGATGTCCATGTTGTGGTGTTTTTAGTTTTCTTGGTGTGTTTTTTGAATTGCTTATGTGTGTGTGTGTGTGTGTGTGTGTGTGTGTGTGTGTGTGTGTGTGTGTGTGTGTGTGTTAATTTTATGTTGTTTCACATTTTGATGATTTTGTTGTCATGTTTTTATGTTCCTGTTGTGTTTTTGATTTTGCCATTATGCTTTTAATGTGCTCCTTTGTTTTAGGGTTGGATGTCATTATGTTTCGTTTTCATGTTGCATATTTTATTTAATTTTCTATTGACTTTTGGTTGCCTGTAGTGGTTGTTTGTTTTGATCATCGCTGTTTTTACTTTTCCATTTGAGTTTTCTGAATTTTCTGCTGTCTTTCAAAAATTTTTATGTTGTGATACTATTAATTCTAGTTTTATCTTACTTGCTGTTAGATTATCCAATTTGCTGTTTTATTATTATTATTATTATTATTATTATTATTATTATTTCAGTGAAGCTTGATTTTGCTGTTTTTTTGTGTTTTGCATTTAAAAAGTAATTTACAGTAAACCACACATTTAGTTATGAATTTAATAATATATATAATTAAAATGTTACGAATACACTATATATCTATTGACATATTGTAGAAGTTATGCAAGGTGTGTGAGCAAAGGAAGAGTGTAGCAAAAACAATCGGTGCTAATCACTGAATGATTGCTGTTACTGGTCAAGGTTAGAACTTTATCTAAATGCTCTTGCCCTAAAACAGCAGTTCATTCTTCTACACCGCATTCTTCATAAAAACGTTCCTCTGTTAAAAAGCAGGTATACGTTTTACATTTTAAACATTCCCCAAAATAAAGGCTTTTGAGATTGAGAGGTATTGCCTAAAAACATCTGAGTTTGGACAGATGACCTCCGGATGCCACCCGGGCGTGAGCTTTGCTGGGGGGGAAGGTGCTCACTCTCAACTTGGAGGGGCCTCCACTCTGATTACAGTTGGGCCCCATGGGACCTCAGTGCTATGCTACTGTGAACTATAGCCCACTAAGTACAGCCAGACCTGGCCACCCTTATTCCAACCATAAGGAACTTCTATTTATATTAGACTTTACACTTTCTCTTTACAGAGGTATATAAATACAAGCTCCACTACTTCATGTAGACATAATAATCACACGCCAGTCCCTGAGTGTTAATGCCTGAACTATAAAACCCACTCACTCGCCTGTTAGTTTTGTTTAAAATGAGATCAGCACCATCAATGTGAGTAATTCTCCAAAAGCTAGCCTATGTGAGTCTGTTCCCTCATAGAAACTAGAATGTTGTTATTTTTGGCTGCTGTGATCAATCTTACAATATCCTGGAAGACTTTGAAATGGGGGGCCGATATAATGAGACACGGCCAACCCCCCAATAAGCTTACCACTCCTGCCAAGTCTGATGGCTTTCTAATAGCAAAACTGAGCTTTTCATTTTTCTCAAGTAAATTTCTCTCTCTCTCTCTCTCTCTCTTTCTCTCTCTCTCTCTTTCTCTCTCTCTCCCCTGGAGCCCCTCTAAGTGGTTTCAGGTTCTGAGTCCTGTCTGGGGCACAATCTTAATCAGGTTTGCCATGATGAAGGAGAGAAGTCTAGTTTATACTATAAATGCTTGTGCAAGCTGCCTGAAAGGCAAGTGGCCCAATTCTTCCCCTCCAAAAATCCCGCCAATTTTAGTGTATGTTGATAAGAAGTTTGTTCAGGTTTTGCATTTATTATTGAATCCTGTCATATTTGCATTTCAGTAGAAGGAAGATACCTTTATGCAGGCCAGGACAGAGATACATGTGTGCATACATGCCAGCACTGAGGCCCACGTACATACAAAGCAGCCTTTTATGGATAAATCAAAAGAAACATTTGGACATTCATCTGTATTGTCTCTAGGCCGTTGAAATGAACCTTTGTGGAATCTGTACAAAAGGACTCTAGCCTGCAGCATCACAGTAACACAATTCAGGTTTCATGTCCAAACCAATTAGTGCATTTGTCAATGTGTGTAGTATGTAACTCCAGATATCTGTATCTTCTTTTTATGACCCCTTGTGTAGGGAGAGGGGTGCAGTAGTACTGTATAATAGAGGTAAAATAAAATACTATTCAGTTCTTTAACCTAAGCTACATCACTTGAGCTCATCATTATTCACAACTAGTGATGTGTTTAAGACTATTGAAAAAAAAAAATCCCATATATTTTGTCTGCAATATTTCTTAACAAACCAATCTGGTCTAAATGCATCAGGTGACACGAATGTTGTTAACAAAACAAATAATCAATCTCTTGTAATTGTATCTTTTTAACATTATCTGGTCAATCTGAAAAGTCTTTTCATGCTTGCTTAAAATCCTTGTGCATGTTCAGTGGAGGGAAATGACTTAGCCATATTTCATTAATTGTGGTTTTTGACTTCAGAGAGGGTCTGTTGCATTTCAGAAACTGGTTATAGTAAGCGCGAGAGGAAGTTGAAGTGTAAGGCCAATGGTTACTGCATGCAGCATGGCTTACCTCTGTGTAGCACAGGATACCAGCCAGACAGATGTCTATCTCCTCTTCCAGTCGTGAGGCACACTATGCTGCAGAAATCAGCCCTAGGTGCATTACACTTGCATCTGTATGAATATCAAACCAAATGCGGGTTTCAGATAAGTCTGTTGGTTAATAATGAAGAAATGATTTAATGGAGGAAACAATCATCTACTGAATAGTTTTGTGAGCTCAGTCAGAAACGAACGAATAATTGCATTGTGTAACACATTACAATATATTATAATATATTAAAAGTAATTTTTTGACGCAGGCACGAATCATTCTCACATTAGAAGAATGAATAAAGCATATACAGAATATGTTCCTTAACAGCCTATTGACATGTACATGTAACATGTACATTAATGGAAATATTTTATAGGCTAAAATATATGTTCAATCAACAAACAGCACTTGATGACAGAAACATTGTCACCAACATCCTTCATACGGTCGGGCTAAAGGTATCACAACCCACTGTTTAAAGTGTTCTTAAAGAGCAGAAATATAGAAGTCGATACAACAAGATGCAGTGCGTTCATAAGCAGGAAGAATGAAGGACAGATTGGAATTTCAAAAGAAATACAACGATGAGCCACAAAAGTTCTGGAACCAAGATAAACTTCTAGGGCAAAGTGTAGAGAAAGAAAGGATCTGCTCATGATCCAAAACACATGAGCTCATCAGTCAAGCATGGTAAAAGGTAGTGTCATGGCTGGGCTTGCATGACGGCTTCTGAAAAGAGCTCATTAATCTTTATTGATGTAACTAGCAACAGAATGAATTCATAAGTCTAGAAACATTCTTTTTTCCAGTTTACAGAGACACCCAACTAATCTAATTGGGAGAACTTCATCATGTGGCAAAACAATGACACTGACAATGCAAGAAAGGACTTTAAAAGTAGAAAGTTTTAGGTTGGCCAAGTTTGTCTCCAGACTTTAATCCAGTTGATCGATATTTGACCTCCTGAAGAGAAGACTGAAGGGAGACCCAAACACAACCAAAAATAGAAAGACACAAAACAAAAATGCAAAAATTAGGTGCGATCAGTGAATTGCCAGCTTGATGTAGTTTTTGCAAGCCAGGGCTATACAACCAAAGTGTTACATACTTTAATTTACTCTCAAACTGTCTCATTCACACACTATGGGCAATTTGAGAATGGCAGTTATCCTAATCTGCATGTCTTTTGACTGTGGGAGGAAACTGGAGTACTCAGATGAGACGAGGGGAACATTCAAACGGCATGCACACAGATACGGAAATCAAACCTGTCAGGGAATCGAACCCGGCCCCTGAAAGTGCAAGGTGACAGTTCTAACCACTACACCACCGTGACGCCCGTAAACCAATATTAGCTGTTAAAAATTCTAATATTTAAGTATTCGCAAAACTTTTACTCACCTGAAGATTGGATGGCCTGCATCCAAAGGTGTTTAAATCTCAAACTCAGTCATTTTCCAGTGTATAGCAAAAACAAATCAGCATTGTCATACCAATACTTTTGGTATGTACTGTAGTTATCAGATTTTATCCTGTAAAATATTCCACCTCAATTTGTCTAATTTGTACCATAACAGTTACTCTAATTAAGCTAATCTTTTCTGTTTGCTAAAATGGATTAGTCGAAAATTGTGAAATTCTTATTGGATCAATTTTCTTTATAAAAATGAGATTTTTTTCATGTTGTCTCAAAGTAACATATTAGTAATTTTGGCTAAGGAGAGCAAATTACGCTAAGTCACTTAAATATCTTACATTTTTGGCTAAAGTACACTGTTTAACACACTTCAAAACAAAAACATTTCCAAAACAGTAACAGTATTTCTCTAGCCATGTTGTATACCATTTATAAATGCATTATATCTTGTAATTACTTTTCTGTTATCACAGCGTTGAATAGTCATTCTCTCATCAGCCTCTCCTCTCTTGACATTAATAAGACATACAAAACATGCTTGAATTAATCTATTTATTATTAATCACAGATTATATCTGTTGCTATGGAAACCATAGAAGGAGGCAACCAGAACACCTTGAGAAAACCCACCAAGCATGGGAGAACATGCAAACTCCATGAACACAGAATCAAACCCTCAACCCTGGAGGTGCAAGGTCAGAGTCCTCCTAACCACTGCGCCACAGTGCCGCCTAGTATAATTTACATTATTGCTATTATATTAACAGAATGATTTAGCAAGATGCAAATACTTAACTATTAGAATTTTTAACAGCTAATATCGGTTTAAGGGTGGTATGGTGGTGTAGTGGTTAGCACTATTGCCTTGCACCTCCAGGGTCCGGGTTCAATTCCGTGACAGATTTGTTTTCCATCCCTGTTTTATTGTTCTATTCATGCTTCATGGGTTTCCTCTGGGTACTCCGGTTTCCTCCCACAGTCAAAAGACATGCAGATTAGGATAATTGCCATTCTTACATTGCCCATAGTGTGTGAATGAGGGTGTGAGTGTATGTTGTGTGCCCTGCGATGTATTGGCACCCTGTCCAGGGTGTACCCCGCCTCGTGCCCTAAGCCTCCTGGGATAGGCTCCAGACCCCCCGCGACCCTGAATACAGGATAAAGCGGTATACGATGAGTGAGTGAGTGAGTAATATTGGTTCATGTGTACAGTGCAAGGTTTCAGTATTACTAGTGCATCTTATATGTCATCATTATATAAGCGTAAGGTAAGTATTAATATCTGCTTGTGTTAAATTCTTAAGACATCAGATATATATATATATATATATATATATATATACTTTTGTCTCTTGCAATAAAAAGAAAAACAGCACCCCTTATTGATCTAAAAAACATGCCCTGAATTTGCATATCAGAAATGTTTTTAAAAAAAAAATGCATATGTTTTTGGCTACCAGTGCATTTTATATTATATTTATTGATTGTCTTTGACCAATCTGTCTGCTAGGAATAAGATTTTATCCAAGCCATCTGACTTCCATTGATTGCTGTATTGTTTATAAGATCTCGAAAAAGGTTGTTTTGGACTCTATTATAACTCCCATGTTGATCAAGAACGGCTAACTAAATTCCATGTCTGCTTGTTGTGTCTATATATTTCCAAATGACTCATGTATACTCGTGCAAGTGCTGCCAAAGACCAAAACTTCAGATGTAAACTGAAATCCAATACTTAAGATACAGATCTGATTTTCTCCAAACAACATTTCAAAGATGTCTTTTATCATCAGGCTGCTGTTCCTTCCACCTCCTCTCAGAGCAACAGCAAACACTAACTTAATCTCTGTCAATCAAATCAAGCAACGGATGGTTTGTGAATGCGGTGGCTGTCGATCCAATATGGCCATGAATGTTTTATATTTAAGAAAATTACAAAAGGAATGCTTGAATTTGATCGGTCAGAAAGTATTGATTTATATGACGAGCACTGAGGATGGTTTCAACTACAAGGGTTATATTAATACGCTTGTTTTAATATGATATTGTTGTTTATAGTAATGACAGACAAGAAGGTGTCTGGTGGATGTACAACATGAACTTGTTAAGTAATGCATGTGAGTATGGAATGTTTTCTGTGTGTGTGTGTATGTGTATGTGTGTGTGTGTGTGTTTGTAAAAGTTTTAGAAGGAGCCTCCAGTGTGAGTGCTTTGTAAACAGTAAGGTTTCTGATCCGTAAAACTTTTTTAGGACAAAAGTAGTAGTAGACTATCTGAATTATGATAACCTGCAGTGTCTATATATTTGCAACAATGTTAAAACAGGAACTTAATTGCTTTGTGAATGTTGAGTGACTTAGTATAATATAACTATGACATAAGAAATAAATAGTATGATGTATAGTTCAGTGATTATTGAAAAGTTAAGTATCATCAAATTGCTGTGGTACAGGAGCAATAAAACATTGTAGGAGGTGTCTTTAAAAAAAACATCACTAGGGCATTACATCACTATCTTCTTGATTATTTTTCTGTAGCATCATGCCTATCAAGTTTAATTTCTTACATAATCCTTCATGTTTTTCTCTCAGGTTCTAGTATACCTTGAGTCTGTTAAAGCGGTTTAAGAGCCTGCTTTAAAAGTGTTGCAGAATGTAAAGCAGACAACGCAAGCGTCCTGGCTAACCATTTGGAGAAGGGTTCTGGGAAAATGTGCTGCAAGCCATGAGTGGAAAACGTAAACCTTGTCATCTCAGTCCAAAAGTGCAGCCACAGCTTCGTCCGCAACTATTTTCTGGCACGTGCTCAAAGCGTCTCCCTCGCCTCGTTTTCCTCGTAGTAGGTTGGGAAGAATGGGTGACCACGGCGCCCTCCACACTACTCTCACCACATCAAGTGAGCTGGAAGCGCTATGATCGCATTTAAATGCCGCTAGGCCATCCTTGCAGATATCTTGATGCCAAGAGAAACCGAAGAATACAGATGAATGATAGACAGGAACACCGTAGAAAGGAGGTATAGGATGGAGCGCAGAATGAGCAAACATATGTTGTAGATTTGGCCCTTGTTTTTTAGAACTCGTCTCAATTTTGCAGATAAACTGAAGAGGTCCTAAATTAGAGCCATGGGGAACCCACACGCTCAAACGCAAAATACAGAGCACTTGTTTTCCTTGGATGTTCCGTCTGCTTCTTTAGTTGGGTTTAATGCAATGATGTTCTTTACATAACACTAAAGAGCCTTGCCTTTTTTCATTAAAATTTCAAAGCTGGTTTTCTGTTAACACAGGTGGCAGCTTATATCACCAACGATCTCTCATTAATTAATCACAAACAAACTATTATGAAAGTAAATATGAATACTATGTTAAAAGAGAACAAATAAACAACTGGAAATAACAAAGTTGATAAACATTTCCAAAAAATATCAAATTCCAATGTGCATTATTTGTCTTATAACACAGCATTTGCTAACACTAACATTCATTTTTAATGAATTAAAGTTTGACACAATATTTTATTCACTCACACACACACACACACACACACACACACACACACACACACACACACACACACACACACACACACACACACACAGTTTTAGAATGTTGTATACAAATATATGCATTAATTTCATTGGAAGTTAATAAGACAAAAAAAAGCCCTTCATCATGAAACATTTAGCAAAGTCAAGCTTTATATTTCAATTGTTACAGGTGCTGGCACAGGAGACTCCTTCTGTAAATGTTAAGCAAACATCACTACACAGAAAATTATTCACGTTAACTTTAACGTTAACGTTAATTAATTAATTAACGTTAACGTTAATTAATCCTTTAACGCAAAAATATATATATATTTTTGTTTATTCGTTATATCATTGGGCAATAATAACAACACTGCTATTTTTGTTTCAAACAGATCCAGTATAGGCCTCTTCCAAACAGTTGAGAGTAAATGTGTAAATATATTTACTCACAACAAAATAAATACAAATAATTTTTTTTTTAAAAAGCCACTCAAAATGCTAAGTTTAATGCAACGGCATAACTATTTCAGATCATTAAATCCACTTTATTTTATGGCCTGCTACAAAGCAATTAAAAAGGCATGCAGTTTAAAGATATCATATTTAAGTGATATTTTTAGTATAGCATACCTCAACCGATTGGTAGAGATGGATCAATTAGGTTAAGTTCAACATATTTTTAAAAAATATATATAATATAGTGGGTCTAGTGTGCTCTACCAAAATGTTTAAAAAACTTTAAAGGGTTAAAGCACAGAACATTTCGATGTGTGCATGTCTTCCCTGTTTCCCAGCAGGTTTCTTGTAGGTTTGCAGGTACATCCTAAATCCTCTACATCCTAAAAACATCTTTTTTTTTTTTTTTTTAGAAAATTAGGTGTGTTTGTGTGTGTGTGTGTGTTTGTGTGTGTGTATTGCCCTGTATTAGACTGGCATCAAGTAGTATTCCCATCTCACTTGCACTCAAAAAAATTAACCTGCGATCCACCATAGTCCAAAACGAGATAATGGAGATGAATGAATAAAGAAAGATACAAAGTCCAATCAGTCCAGGCTGAAATATTTGTAATATCATGCAAAGTGTAAAAAGCTTGATATTGAAAAACAAATATATTTAGTTAAAAAAAAAAATCTGCAGTCTCACAAAATCCAGTTTATTATAATATTTTCCATAATGTCGCTCCTTCTCTTTCTTTTCCTCCTCCTCTGCCCCCACCTCCATTAAAAAAAAAGGATTTGTTTCTGTTTTTGGTAGTCGTTTCAATAGTAACAACTAGACAAACCAGAATGCCTGTGGCGGGCCCACTTCCTCCCTGGGTGCCCCTAACTCATCGCTGATTGGCCCTGCCGCCTTTCATCTGGGCTCATACCCTAATCAGAAGGGCTTGTGTTTTCGCTTTTTCCCTACTTTTGAAATGAGGTTTGCATTCTGCTTCCAACAGCCTGGCCTGCTTGGGGGGCCAGCCAGCCACCACACTCTTCTAGCACACACTCAAAGATTTGGCAGCCATGGTTGGTGGTGACATCACACATACACACACACACACACACACACACTGTATAAAAGCAGACATGCAGTAAAAAAAAAAAGCGAGACTCCAAAGTCAACTCTATGTTCTTATTCACTATAGTCTCTTGTTAAACCCTCCCATTCCCAAATGCCAAACTCCACCAAATCCGTGCTGTTTTTTTCCTTTTGAAATAGCACAACATTTAAAAGAATCCTACCATGATGATATCATAAATAAACAAAACGTTAACCTCCAGCTTCCACATCTCTTGCACTTGTCTGTGCATGACCTCTGCTGCTTGACAAAATGTTTCATGAACAGAATTATGTTTAGCAGCGGAACTTCCTGTCAAAAGGGAATACTGCTTCCTGTTTTTGAAACAAATTATGTGGTCAGGGTCACAAGTTTGCCCAGAGGGGATAGTGTGTTCTCTCTCTGGAGAGCATCATTGAATAGAAAAATAAAATTTATTATCAGTGACTTTCCAACTGACATCAAGTTCACCATTTTACCATATACCTCAATGCCCCTGTATTCTTGATTCTGATGGGTCAGAAGGTGTTGATTACAGAGGAACATGAATGCTGGATAATCTGCTGTACATAAACTGATTGTTTAAAAACAGCTTTGAAGGATGTTTCGCTATCTACCATTTTGATCAAATGTATTTAATGCATTTGTGAATTACAACAATAATTTTATGTGAAGCCTATAAATAATCAACCAGATGTTCATGGCACACTGTACTAATGATAATCACAGAGGAACAGACAGATGGACAGGAGGATAGACAACTGGACAGAAATACAGATGGACAGACAGATGGACAATGCAAAAAAAAAAGTGCCCTCATGACTTACTGAGAGAGGCATAAAAAGGGGCTGGTCGGCATCAACATTTAAGATGTTACATTTAACATCTAATCTAAAGGACATTTTAATACTTTAAAATTTAACATTTTAACATTTTAAATGTTCTTTGGAAATGTTATATAGGAAATCTCTGGTCCACTTGAAATCTCCAATCCAGGGCTTACCTTTAGTGTAACCTACAGTAGGAATAGATAACTAGATGATAGATGAATAGACGAATAGATGATCATCTGCGAGCCAAGCAGCATGTAAGATAATTGGTTGAAGTTTGACAATAATGCAGAAAGGTATTTTGGGACCTGCAGTTGAAAAGGAATATATGTGCAAAAGTTTTAATCACCACTAATTTCTGGGCTTAATATAATCTTGCGGAATACTTCTACAGGCTTTTTTTTTCTCACATTTTTGGCAGGTTTTGGTATCTCATTTCTATCTCATTCCAGTCCCTATACCTGACCAGTTTCAGAGGAGTGTCTTTTGTTTGTTAATCCACACAGTTAAATATAAATTATTCAAGCATAAATAACATCTAACCTAAATCATGAACCAGTGAGAAACAGGTGCAGATGATGACAGATGATCGGGTCGGTGATTAGTATACTGATGATACTGAATGCTGAGTGGTTGGAACAGACAAGATGGCAAATGAGTTTGCTGCTGAGGTCATAACATAAACAATTAATTATATTTTTATCTCAGTAAAGTGGAGTAGCAGATAGTGTTGCTTCATAGCTGCTTCTACCCAGGTTTCTCCCACCTAAAAAGAACATGCTGTTTATGGATTGTCTGCCCTAAGTTGCATTTAGATGCCTTTTAGGTTTTCCAGGGTGCATTCCTGCCTTATGCTGAGTATATTCCCAGAGTAGGTACTGGATCTAATGCAATCTGGTCTGACCAAGTAACAACTGAACCTGTGATGATGTTGCCTTTTGCAAAACAAGCCCAGAACGAACCTACAAAATGTATACGTTACAGACTACACTGTAGATAAATAATGTCATCCCTGATCAGATGAGTAATGTCCACCTATGTCTAGCTGGTAATAGGATAAACAGTGATCAATTGCAGAAATCTGTTTGGCTATTAGGGCTTATCACTAACCGTATGCCCAGGGTGTGCCAGGCGCACCCATCTGCCTCACACATGGGTTTGAATCCTCCCCAGCGGGATTAGGGAGGGAGGAGGAGAGTGTCGGGTTCCGGATATATCTGTATGTACAACTGCATCTGATGAATTGAGTGTTCGGACCAGATAATGCATAATCCCTCCAGTTGATCATCTGCAGTTTGGTTTGGATTTCGAGGTGTGACCTCCAGGTGATTAAACCATTTATCCTCTATTCCCCTTTCTTGCTGAAAAGCCCAGAGGGGAAGAGTCACACTCTCAGTGGAGTCTGGAGGACATGGAACAATCTAATCCTCACTATTTAGGTTGCAATGAACATGTACATAAGCAAATGAACCCATGTGACATATGCCATTTCAAACCTACACTGCGACAAATAATAAGACTTATTTAATCTTATTTTAAGACTTGTTTTAGGTCTCGTTGTGCTTAAGATAATGTATGTGCAGAAATCGTTTGGTATCCACTTGGGTTTCCTCGGGGTTCTCTAGGAGGTCGCTAGTAGATCAGCCATGTTAAATTAATCTTTGAAAGTTTGAAAGATTGTATAAGTGGGAAGTGACGTCCCACTCAAGGTATATTCCCTTTAGTGCCATTGTTCCCAGAACTGGCTCTGTATCCATTATGACCCTAACCAGGATAAACACTCATGAATGTTATGCCTTGCAAACTTTTATTATAGTGGCACAACCATTTCTTGCATTTTTTCCCCCTCGATCTTGATTGTAATGATGGTCATAACATTTTGCAGTTCAGTGACTGCTCAAGTAAATCAGCAGCCCAGCATATGAAAAACATTTGATACTGGCCTGATAAGTGTCCTGCCATATGCTCTGGATGCGAAGGGAGAAAGTGAGGAAGAGACTGTGGGGGGAGAAGGGTGTCTTGGGAAAGAGGAAGAATGTGAAGTGAACACTTGTCAGGTTCGCGCTGCCTGCTCTTCGGTCTTCAGCGGCCATTGTTGGGAGTTCCTCGGGTGCTTTTTTCCCCTTCTTTTTCTGTCAAAGTGCTATGTGGCCCCTGACCTCGTCTCTGTGCATGTGAGCTGTGTTTATAGGCTGGGTGCCTCTGAACCAGCAGTGCTCTTTATCACGTTTTTTTCCCACTAGAGAATGATAAAAGAGAAGGGAAGCACTACTCTGTTTTTTTTTCTCCGCGCACCCCCCCCTCTGCTTCCAGCCATCCGACCTCCAGTGGTTTCCACATCTCTATAAGCTGGACGTCCAAAAGCATGCAGACACTTTTACAATCAGGCAGAACTGCACGGCCATACAGACATGCCACACGTGAAAAGGATACAGAATACAAGTTAAACACACAGTGAGGACCTGATTTATCTAGGAGATTTAATCAGGAAACAATGGCACCCAATGCCATGTTAGGTTTTCAAATGAGACACATCATCTGTTCGTTTATGAGAGCAAATATTTGTCGAATCCGTAGCTGAGTATTTGACTAGCTTTCCTCCAGCGCTATCTAAGAGGATGTTTTCTTAACAAACATTGGCCTGCCTACACATTCTTTATTATCACTGTAACATGCTTCAAGGTCTGAATAGTAACACCCAACAGTGTCATTGTTCCCAATCCTGTCATCCAACAGCAATGATGAGAAAAAATGAACTCAAAGACACCACCAGTCAATTGTCTCTATTGTTTCATCTCACGACCTGGTAAATAATCACAATATTCCTAAATAAACAGTTAAATTTTACAGACTGCATTCTTTACCTTCAAAAGTCATTCAGAATTTTTTTATTTTGATTTACTTTGGTTGCTTTTATTTCAAAGACAGTAGTTCTAATAGCAAAGCAAATCACTTGTCCTTATTAATATGCTTGTTCTAAAAAATCATTCTGAACAAAGGGTGCTGAAAAGAACGAAAGTATAATTGTTAAGATGGTGACGCCTTTTGTAAGGAAAAGGAGTTTATTAAATATATTAAAACATTTGTGGAAGGAGTCTCCAGTGTCAAGACAGAGGAATTTGTGCTTAGTGGTTTCTTTTTTGTTCTTATTTTTCAAAATGGGAAACAAAAAGGCTGGTGTGGGAACAAACAACTGGATATCGGTAGAGCTGCCATAAATGATAGCAGGATTAATTGTAATTAATTTTACATAAAGGGATAAAAAGTATAAAGGGATAAAAAGTATGATGTGTCATCCATTAATGAATAAACGAATAATTAGTGATGAATAGTATGAGCATGAGCTTTGAGATGATTCTTTTATAAATAGGTTACAAGTTCACCTTATCACCATCTCGAACTAACACAATTGAATTCAAATTATTAAAAAATATTTACAATTGAAATGCATTTTGATATAATTATATATTAAATTATATCAGCAGTAGTAGTGCTACACTATGATTATTGCAGTCATCCGTAAAAAGAACTGATAATTTTAGTATTACTGCAAATTACTCTAATCAGATTAGTTTCAGTACATTTACTCAAAACAATTAAAGTTCTTTTAATTCAGTATTTTTATAAATACAATCCCTTCCACCGACATTTATGGCAAATCCCCTTATTCTTCCTATTCATTACATATACTGACTACATGGGATTTACCCAAGAAAAGCTATACCATACAGTATGCCCCAGGGTGAAAATATAAAAAGTAGATCGTAGCTTATAAATGTACTCGATTAAGATTTAAAGCATGGAGTCATGGAGCCTTTGGAAATAATTTTACGACAGGGTTTCGTGTAACTATCTGACTCATCAAGAATATTCCATATCACATTAGGCCCTGGTCAGATCCGACGCTTGCCACCTTGCAACAGTGGGACAATGGCTAACTCCAGTGGCAGAAAGGTTTTGATGAGTGAGCATATAGTATTTGTTGTGAGCTGCTGGCAGTCCTCAGGGTGGCTCTGCCTGTGTTGTGGGTCCATGCAGAACAGCAGGAGCTGTGACCCCATGCCTCCTTCACCCTGGTTTGGCTGAGGGGGTAGCTGTGGGGGACAATGGTGTCTCTCTCTCAGGCCTCGCACGGCTCACGTTCGGCCCACATTCCTCTTGTCCACTCCCCACCCAGGGCGAACAATGCCTGGCCTTTTCAAAGACTCTCTCCCCCCTTACTTGACCGGCATCTTCAATGGATTGGTCCACGTTAATGATGGCACCATGCTCTCAGCAGGGAAGAATTCAAGTGCCTAGCTTACGTTCCGTCAAAAATGTGTGTCGAACGTAGAAAAACCTCTGATGATTTGACACCAGTGCATGTCTAGTGCAACTGTCATGGAAACATTTCTTCATTGAACATCATCAACTGGTGCATCATTCTATTGGACACATCATCTTGTGCAATCATTTGTGCTCAGAATTTGTATTTTTTTGCCAAAAAAAACAACCTAACAGGAACCATGATCCAAGAGCGTCCTCCCATTTCATAGCTACTATTTGAATCCTGCATAGATTATGTTTGCAGGTTTAGCTTAGCAAGAATGAGGAGAAAAGCAAGACTTCATGTACCCAGATCATGATGTAATGACAATGTTACATAACTCAGAACTCATGTAAGCTGGGCTCATCCATTGTTTCTGTCTGTCCTGTAGTCCCTGAGAAGCCTGTTACACGAGTTTGCATTATTTTCGTAACCTAACTGTATGAACCTGAAGATGACAATCAAAGGAAGGTGAAAGATCTGGTCTCAGGGCTTCCTCTCAGCATTTATGGTTTATGCAGGTGGTCAAGTGGAGAGGTTTCACCTACAGAGATATTGAGAGGAGGAAAAAAAAGAGATCAAACATTAGTTTTGTGTTCAAAAACTGGTCAAATTTGGAGATATCATACTCTAAACGCATGTCCTTTATTTTTTATGTAATGGTTTGCTTTAAATGCAATGTACCTTTAAAAAGGTGGTGATACGCACATACTCAGCTTCACAGACACATTGCTTTTATTGCTTTATTGTTTTGTGAATAAAAAGTCATAATTAGCTGGTACTATGAATGCTGACAATCCCAGTGCAGGCTGTAATCAGTGCATTTTGCCAAGTTGAATTACTGTGCACTCTTATTCATCATCATCATCATCATCATCTTGTTCTTTTTTTAGTTTCATCCCTAACTGATATTGCTCATATAAACTGTTTTTACTGTTTGCTTTGTGTAGAGCAACCCCAAAGTTGATTGCTTAACAATTATAAAATGTAATTTTTTTTAAAATTAATGAACAATTTATGTTTTTATGGAATGTTTTAAGTGGGAATATTGTGAAATGTCTGTTTAAACGGTTTAGTTCCTAGTATCACTTACATTACAGCAGCTTTAAACACTCATTCCCTAACCAGTATTTCCTTCATTTTTCTTTTGAAGTTAACAAAACCTAAGAATGCAGCTTGTCACATTACAGAGGAATCACAAAACATGTGTCAAGAAGCACTCACATTGATGACTTACTGCAAAAAAAAAAGTTAAAAAAATTTGCCTTAAAGAATACACTATACTTGTCTATATAAATGATCTCTCACTATAGAAATAATAAGAAAAAAAAATTTTTTTTTTTCTTCCTCTGGGCATTATTCCTATACTGCGAGTTACCACAGTGACTTATTCGATCCTCAAGTTATTGGTACAGGTTGCTCTTCCTGACACAACCCACCAATTTCTCCAGGCTTGGGAATGGCACTGAGGATTCCGTGGCTGGTAATTATAAATGGTATAGGGTTAAGGGCCTTGTCTAAGGCCCAACAGTGTCAACCAAGTGGTAGCGAGGCTCAAACCCAGTCCCTCAAATCAGCAGTGAGACAGTAATGTAAACCTGTGATTTGAATTAGAGACATTGCTGCTATCAGCTCTGATCCCATACTAAATAAATTTACATAATAAATTATATATTGTTTTATTGTGTGTAACTACCTATATGTAACATAAATTTTCAACGCCTAGTAATCAATCTCACCTTAATTTAACCACAATTAAATTACTTTACCCTATCACTTTTGCAGAAATAAAAGTACAAACATACACACAGACAGACACACACAAGCAATCACACGCACACACAAAACCAGTTAAATCACAATTCTATTTCTAAGCGTCTCCAAAATAGTCTCAGGAAACATGTCTTTAAAAACCAAAAATAAAAAAACTATAATCATGCTGCCTAAATAAAAATGTGATAGCACAAGAACAATATATTATTTTTACTATGACACAATATGATAAAAATATACCGTTATAAATAGTTCATGAATCACCGCATTGTTTGCCCTCCACTCAATGTGTGAGACCTTGCACTTTTTTTTTATTTTATTTTTTTTACAAGTTTCAAACACAACTCTCTCAGGTTAAATGTCGATTTGCTATTTTTACCATATCGTTTTTACAGTGTACAGCATTACAGACAGTTAATAAACCTGTTACAGATTTGGCATATTGAGCCTGTAATGAAGCAGCAGCACTTGTTGAGCGCATTAAGTCTACTGCAGACACAATCCCTAGGCTTAATTAATTATCACCTTGGCGGGAATCGATTAAATCGCATTACGTCCTCAGCATGAGACGTTTAACCATCTCATGAAAGACAAAAGAGCCCATGGCTGCCAGGAACATTGATTACAAAAAAAAAAAGTAATATCACTGAAGTGACCCAGATTTAGTTTAATCCGAATTGATAATACACATCTTTTAAAGTTAACCCAAAACCCACAGATGCGTGATGTACAAGCTTCGTGCAGAAGCTTGTAAGAGATCTATTTGTATTAAGGAAATAATTAAGGAAATACATAGATTTGTTGCTTGATGTTGAAGGAAAATTCATCTGGTCTATTAAAAACAAAAAAATCAGATATGATATCATTATCAAGTGGGAATCTTCATCTACTTTCACAGTGCTTCTTCCAGAATGCAGAATTTTAGTAGGAGGTCTATGGAATATAAGTGTAATTCTCAAAATCCTTCTCAGACCACAGTTCTGAGGTGTCGATTCGCTATTTCTGTAATTGTTATTCAAAATAACAGGTTTACATCTTCCCCCTTCCTCCAGGGCATAATAATTTCTGCAATAACAAATTACTGAATGGCAGACGAAATGTTGTACATACAGTAATTACTGCTTATCCCATGTAGGGTCGAAATAAAATCAGGCAGAAAGCTTCACCATATTAATAGTTAAATGAATGGAAGGAGTCTCCAGTTTCAGTAAACTAAATATATTTCCATCACAGATAAGTCAGGACAGATGACACTCTGCATTCATGTTTTTTCTATCTATCTATCGATCGATCGATCTATCTATCTATCTATCTATCTATCTATCTATCTATCTATGCATAAAAGTATGATATGCTGTTCGTTAACAAATTAGAAATAGTTAATTCCTGTGGTATAAGAAGAGTAAAATATTTCGAGATGTGTGGTTAATTAAAAATAATCAGCTTCAAAGTTTCCCTATAAACTGTGTCCTGTTTTGTTATATTTTTGTACTTAAAACTTAATTAAAGTAAGATATTATAGTAATAAATTACTTTTAACTTAGTTTTGAAGAAGATACTGCAAATAACATTGACTACTGCCAACCTCCAGAAACATGTATCATTATCTATGATCAGAGCTCTAATTAACCAAATTGGCTACTATGTTCCTCAATAGCGCTAGCTCAGCACCATATGTTAGTTTGAAAAGAATCTAAATGACTAGTCCATATCTAAGTCCATAACGGACTTAGTATTAGAGGAATACTAAGCTGAGCTTTCACTCAGGATACAGCTGGGAGAGGTATACAGCTCAAACTCATCCCTCTATGCCAAATATATAAATAATCACAGCAGGAAGATGCTACATTTTGGCAAGCTTTCCCAAGTCCATATGGACCCATGACTCATTGGTATGGAATCATCAAAAATGGCTATATTACTTCCTGTAATAAGATAGTGTTCCCGTTGTTCGACATAGTACTCAAAACACCCCAAATACACACAGAGTAAGTATAAAACAAGTTTTGCATGAAACAAGTCAAGAGCACTGCCCTTTGAAACATTTCAGCAGACCATCCTGTTCACTGATTCTTTCTTTCATGTGCGTCTAAACAGATGTATGTAAAATATATGCAACGTCTAAGAGGTTTGTTTCCCAATTTCTCATTTGAGAGCAAGAACACAATGAGTTCTATTTTGCTGCATTGTTTCCCAGGGGGTTCCTTATAGTTACATAATAATCAGCTCCATATGCCCACCACCACTAATTATGTCCCAGGGTTGAGAAGAGATGGTGCAGATTAACTATGGCAGCCCAGGCTTCCTAAGTGTGATCAAGCATGACCTTTTATCCACCACACCACCATTCCTCGGTATTTTAATCAATTCACCAACCAATTTTATTTTGATAGCACAGCCTCCTTGACCAATTTTGGGAATAATAGGCAGGGGTTGGACAATTCATGGTTGGAGAAGCCCATTGTCAACGTCTCAAATGTGGGGAGTGTTACTCAAAGCCTACTTCCAACCAGAAGAATAGATCATTTTACTGATAATCATTACAGAGAAGTGGATTGATAGATACAGTGGACTAATTGGTGCAGTCCATACAATCGTCTCTGCAAAACCGCCAAACACCCCTAAACCCCCATCTTGTATCTTTGAGAACAAGCAGCTGGTTGTCTTAGAGAAACGTTGCCCTTGCCCTGTCAGCTCCAGTGCTCATTAGTGGTGCTGTACACTGACACGGCCATAGAGGAACGGTTAGCATCCACCTGTCAGACTGTGTCTGCTCATGGCAGAAGCGTGGGCTGAGGCGGCAGGGGTCCAAGCACTGCAGGGTGGATATTGTGGGGTGGCATGAGGTCATGTCGGCCATCGTGAGACACTGGTTAGCCCCTGCAGAACAATGCATTTGCTCATATGTCTGCATATTTCCCCCTAAAGCTCTGCTTAAAAGCTAAAAGGACTTGCCTGCCTGTATGTGACTTTTTCATGCTGAGGATGTTACAATTCTGTTTTTTTTTAACTTAAAAAATAAGAACATTTACGAGAGTGTCCAGCAATATCTGATATAAAAAGAAAGTTAGGTTTGATTTCTGTAATAATCTTGAATTACAAATATTCATATATATTTTTCAAAATGATGTGAGGTGCAGAATTTACTGTCGGGTAAAATACAACTTATTAATATCACGTTAATTATCAATCCAAGTATTTTATTATTATTATTATTATTTATTATTATTATTAAACATGTAGATAGATAGATTGATAGATTGATAGATACTATGTTTATCACAAATTTACAGGGATGTGCCAAGCCGAATTCATGTAATGTGCAAGTGGTGATTGTGAATGACTGTCTTAGACAGATGCATCTCTTTGGCAAAATGGCAAGAAGTTATCCATCGATTTTCAAGAACCAGGCACTTTACTTGCTGAATTATTACAGGAAAGACCGCAGTGGGCTATGAGCCACCTCAACCGGGATCATCATTTACGGACATATGACTTTCACTGTTCAAATGGTTTACTGAAGCTAAAAGTCTTCTGTAAATGTCAATGGATTTGCATCTTCATTCATGAGAAATTTCATCACAAGTCCTGGTTTCACTGTAACGCCCCTTGTAGAAGTGTTACAGTACAATTAACATGATGTGCTTTTAAAGTGCACCACTGTCTACTGACCTTTTTGTTTCGAACTTAGTTTATTTTTGTAGCTTTTAGAAGTTTTAGGTATACACCAGGCTTTAGCCTTCACAGAGATCTCTTTTGAGTAGCTGTACAGGAATATACTTCCCTTCACGCTGTTTATCTTATCTTCAGGAAACTGCAGACTAAGTGCAACATCTATTTTTGTAAGTTTGACAATTACAGTATTCATCTCTGACTTGCAAATTGACAGATTAGATACATGTTGGAAAGAAAATAAAAGAAAATAAACCACACCTCTTTCGTTGTATTATTATCACCTTCACGCTGTGATTAAACATGACAGCTACCATAAATAATATCAAATCATAATTAAGGTTGGTACATACAGTATGTACATAAAAGTGCATGCTAATGTTCATATTAATAAGCTTTAGCAAAACTACAGCATTGAAACGATTACATAACGTCTGAGCGGTGTAATATGCTGTGATATAATAAAACACCTTTTTTTCCTGCAAAGAATCCCACAAGATCATGAGAAAAGGACTGACTAGCAAGCCGACATTCCTTGCTTCTGTGTGGGTGGTGTCTGTCTTAAACACATGAGAAAAAAGCCACAAACCCCAAGAGGCAAACAGCAAACGCATTCAGGCACAACACGCATTCACTTTTAATGCGTTTCCTTTAAGCACCTTATGCTGGTGGTTATTAAAACCTCACTGCACTGCACTGACCAGTTTTACAAGATGTGAGCCAGATGCTCGGCTCTCGTTCCCCGTCCATGTTTTCAGAGGCAAACAAATGCCTGCATTCAGCCTAGCAAGAAGGAAACGTGACCCTAAAAACTATTAAATTATGTTCATCTGTGTCAGGAAGTAGAGAGACAGACACAGAGAGAGGGGAGAAAAAATAGAGGGTGGGAGTCATTCCTTTTGTTCCAAACTGCTTAAATTTGCAAATTTGATTAATTTCTCAGCTGGAAGTGATGTCACTTGTGTCAGAAATGCCTTAGCTGTGATAGAGATAGACAGAGAGGGAGAGAGAGAGGGAGAGGAAGACGTGGGTTTCGAAGTCTGAGATGAAACAAGTAGAAGTGATGCAGTGGACACTAGGAAGCCCAACCTTGAGGAGCTGAATGAAATGCCTGTGGAGGAAGGCGTGCTGGGAAGCGATAGCCTTCACATTCACTGCACATCCTGTTTGCTCACTCACTCCGTTTTTCATGAATGGCTCAGCAGAGGCACGCTCCCATTGGCCGCTTAGTGTCCAATCAGAACAATGTGTGATGACCACACAGAGTGCACGTGCAGCAACCGCCTCGGAACATTACCGCCTGCAGCTTCTAACTAAAGAGCAACCGCACCGGCTTCCTCTCCTCATCCGCAACCAAACAGACAACACCCCCATCCCCCTTCACACACATATACACACACATGCACACACACACACACACACACACACAAATCTGTCTCTGGCTTCAGCTGCTCTCAGTACAGTAGTCTACTTTGTGGCCTTACATTCTCAAGAAAATGTGCAGTAAAGAGCCACAAGGCCTCTTCCTTTTCTTCTAAGCATAGTTGTGAAGCAGCCCTCACAGGAAAGAGCAGTTAAATGGCTATAAATTTCAGCTTTTTTTTTGTTTTTTTTTTGCATGTGTTCTGAACCCATGAGTTTTGCAACAAGCTTTCAACACCTCTCGTCTTTTTCCCTTGCGCTTTCAGAATACGTATAATTCATAAGGCTATATATATATATGTTTTGGCTTTTATTTATATATATATATATATATATATATAAAAGCCAAAACAAACAGACCTTACTCAAGTGTGTCAGCAGCAGTGGTACGATATCATTTTCACTTACAGTTGAAAGACCCACCTAAGTTCATCAGAACTGCTTTATCAAGAGCAGGTTTTATCAGCCAACAGTTGGTGAGAGACAACAACAGCCATGAGCTTCCAGATAAAACAGCTGCCAGTGTGTATGTGTATACAATACATGCAAATAGACAGCTGGTTTATCACCTATAATCAGTCACTTACTAGAAAAACGACTCTACAATCCAATGTCATTAACTATTTAAGTGTTGTTGCAAAGAGCAACATATGGAGAAATAAATTCTATTTAAAAATATACGTATAGATATATATTATTTAATATATACCATTATGCTGTTGTTGAAAAAACAGTCATTTCATCACACCTTCCTAGATTTATATATATATATATATATATAATGACTGTTTTTCCAATAACAGCACATTATGAAGCATTCAGGAAAAGGCTGAAGACTGACGGTGACGTTTCCCAGAAAAGTTTGCACGATAACAGTCGAGCTCAGCATCACCAACGTTTCTCTTTTATGAAGTCTAATTATCCGTGTTTCAGGTTTTCCTGTCGAAGTAGTTGTTTGTTTTATGAGACACCTGCATATCATTTCCTGATGGACTACACACAGTGTGTAGACGTAGATGACTGTACTTCACTTTTCCTCCAATAACACTCTGGTGTCAGGTTCTATAACTTTAGTAGAAAGCAGAGTTCAGCGCTGCTTATTTTATGGACCGAAATCTAGCTCCGAGTCTTTTTCTGTTTAGAGTGACACGCAGAGACAGATGCAGTCTCAAGGATATCCTTGTCAGAAAACGTTTTAATAATCAGTTACTGCCCTGCCAAACATTTCTTGCTGGCAGCCAAACTAATTATCGTTCCTAATTATGACAAGTATTAGCCTGGAATGTCAACTTTTGTCAACCCCACCTCCACACTCTTGCCTATTCAGAGGTGGGCCCGACAACAGCTGCATGAGAGAGAAAGGGACATGTACTGTATTTCTAAACAAGCACCACTAACGAGGCACACCGCCCCATTTCAGGAGTTCATTAATGTTGAATGGCTTCTCTCGCCGAGGCCCCTTGAGGTGGGAACATCGGTGTGGTGCACAAAACCCAAAGAGTAGCAGAGGAAAGCAGGGGGAAACAGGCCATGTTAGTGTCTAACGTGGAATCCGTGCAGGTCTTGTCTTGGGCATGGAAAGGGGATGGAGTTTGCATCATTATAGATGGGCGGGGTCAGAGTGTAGCAGCCAATTAAGGCTAAAAGAAAGCCTAACAATGAGTGTGCATTCCATTATGCAACAATCACTTTTATTTCACATGTGATGACATGATCAGGTAGTGATAAAAAAAATGAAAAATTAAAAATGCCAATAAACGTATTGTTACAAAATCATGTGAAAAAACCCCGTAAATCATGTGTAATGTGAAAATAACAATTATATACAAATCACTTGAAAATAAATGAATCACGTTTGTGCACGTGAAGTAATAGGTGAATTCACACGTCAAGCGAATAACAACTCATTATAATTGCATCTTTTTAAGGGGTGGGGTAGATTAGGTAGCAAGTGAACACTGATGTGCTGGAATTTGTAAGGGTTAAACTGTGATGGATAGATGACTGAGTCAGAGCACCTCAAAATCAACAAGTCTTTTGGGGTGTTCCTGGTAAGCAGTGGTACCAAAAGTAGTATAAAGGTGGACAACCAATGAACTGGTAACAGGGTGGGAATGAAGGCTAGCCTGGCTGGTTTAATCCCACAGAAATTTGTACTACTGTAGTACAAATGTCTTGCTGTGCATAGGGCTGCGTAGCCGAAAACCAGTCGGAGTGCCCATTCCAACCTCTCTCCACTACCGAAAGCATCTACAATGGGCCAGTTAACATATATAACATATGACCATGGAGCAATTGAATGGACATTACATTAATGCATAATGTTACATTAAGCATCTGTGGGGTGTGCTGGACAAACAAGACTGATTCATGTAGGTCCCGTTTAGGTGATTAACATCACCTAAAGAATCTGCTGTTAATGTATTATTGCCAGATTGGAGTCCAGGCCCGAACTGTTTAAGTGTCCCAAGGAAGACCTAGACAATATTTGGTAGGTAGTTTTAGAGTTATGACTGATTGTACAGTATGTATATTGAGGTGTGTTGTAACAAATGTGTATGATACATGTGTGTGGTAATACAGTGAAATGAATACACCTTTGAAAGCACTAAGATATGGGAAAAAGTTTGGTGTGATGTTTGTTTTATAGGCACATTATCGATATGGAAATTACAAGACAAATCTTGTAAAAAAAAAGAAAAAAAGAAACCATCTCACGGATGGTAAACTTGAGGTAAGATACACTACCGTTCAAAAGTTTTAGAACACTTTCTAACTCCATGATGGTTCCTGATTTTTTTTTCTTTCTACATTGTAAAGGAATGCTGAAGGCGTCCAAAAAATGCATTAATCTCCTTTGAACAGTTGATATTGAGA
>JAQMYL010000007.1:22138083-22152036 GCA_030014365.1 Clarias pachynema | reverse complement strand
CACACGAGCTAGATGTTTATCCATGTCTATATCATCTACGGTTAGATGTTTATTTCACATACATCCTGTGAGGTGTAAAAATTTTTAAGGATTAAAAAAAAAAAAAAAATCAAGGCATGGTGTTACTGGGAAATAATCAATGGTGACTCAATCCAAAGCTAATGTTTACCACTTAAAGATTATTCTCCAATAACGGCACATCTTGATGTTTTGTTTCTCTTACAATAGTTGTCATTTTTATTTATCAAAGAATTATACGTTTTATTTTTTATTAATTTATAGTAACACTATAGCGATGCTACCCGACAGTGACAGGAAAAGAGTTAAATGGTTAAAGCTAAAAATAAGATGATTAGTTTTAATGTAATCAGTGATATCATTATTTCAGCTTCAAGACAGTCTGTCTGTCTGTACAGTAGAACTCTCTGCCTCACTGACTAATACAAAGAAAAAAAAATGTTTTTAAATAAAACCTGGTGTTCTGGTTCGATGTGTTCAATTCAAATAGTCGATGTAATGTGTAGCGGTAAAACCAGACCAGAAAGTTTCAGTTGATGTCGTTTAATGTTTTATTTATGTTGTGCAGGTGTATGACAATGACACTGTATATAAAGACCTGACGCTGTATATAAAGACCTGACGCTGTATATAAAGATCTATATCTTTATTTGTTTAAGGCTCCAAATAATGGTATATGTGTCTGCATTGAGATCTAAAGTCATTTTTATTAAACACCTTTAAAATAGTTAAAAGGTTGAAGATAAAAATAGGCTGATCAGCTTTAATGTAATCAGTAATGTTATTATTTCAGGTTGAAGCCCACGTAAACGTCTGCCTGTCTTTCTGTAGGGCAGAACTCTATGACTTATTAATACAAAGAAATAACATTTTGTAAGGTTGAGTATCTTACACTTTGGTACGTTAAGTTGTGCTTCTTTTATCGTCAGCCAAATACACTCCCTGTTCGGTAATCAGAGAGCGAATCACTGATGAGAAATCGAAAAAGTAGATCTGATAGAGATAAATTTTTGAATTTAAAGTAGATTATTAAATTTGGGACATAACATTTTGATTTCATTTATGGTGCAGATTTAAATTCAGTAAAATCCCGTAGAACCGGCAAAGGTCCATTAAATTCTGCGCAGCTGGTTTGGCTTGGTGCTGAGACAAAATCTGGCTGGACAGACAAACAGACAGACAGACAGAGACTTTTCTGAGACTGGTTTTGGGTCCTTCAATGTATGAAACATGAGGATAACATTGCAAGAGTAAGTTCTGTCTAATGTACAGACAAAATCTTTCTTTTATTTATATATATTTAATGTCATGCAATAAAGTTAGTTTTTGGTTTGTGGTACGACTTACATTATAGACATTACAAACAGGTGTTTCCTCAACAAATCACAATCACAAACGGTTTCTATTTACCAAGTATATATATATTATATATTTATTTATATATATATAAATATATAATAAAATCCATAATTTTGATTAAAGCTGCTTTGCAACAATGACAATAAAGTGGAAAACCATTACAAAAGTTTAAGGAAAAGTTTAAAAACACTTTAAATTGCCTTAGTGCTGGAAGTACTCTCAGAGCTGCTGTTACAGAAAATTAATCAACACCTCCGACCAATCAGAATTGAGAATTTGATAGAGTTGTGTATATAGCGTGCGCATGTATGTACCCTCATGTCGCCTTTCACACTTTCACAACAAAAGTTGACACAGACAGAGACCACATGTACAGACAGGGTGAGAAATTTACAGGAACACGTCAAGGAGTTTTTTTAAACAGTTTTTTTTGCTGTCCAGCTGTTGGTGAAAGGGGTCATAGGAGTGGCAGACGACAGCACTGTGGCCGTTCAGAGCACACTGGTCACTGAGTCACCACAGCACTAAACTTCTTGCGAAGCAAGCAAAGGAAAAAGAGAGAACATAAAAAAGTAACATTCAGAATAAAGAAATAAGAGACAAATGAGAGCATGTGACGGTTCGGGGTGGTTATCGTCTCAGATGTGGTGAGACTTAGGATTCGGGATGTAATGAGCTGCGCCAACAGATGCCCCGGGGCTGCAGCTGCCCCCGTGTTCAACTGCTGAACCCCTTCTGGTGCCCCCCGTCTCTCGCACAGGGCGGCTTAGCAGTCGGTTTGGAGCGAGTCAGACCCAAATCACACACACATGCGACGGAAAAGAGAATGCTTTGATTGTGCAGAGCAGAACGCAAGCACCACCACACTCGTGCATTTATTTTGGCCTGTGTGTCCCCGATGCACCGTTCAACAGCTCTGAGGCTCGGCTACGCCTAACATGGAGACCCCCCCCCATTCCCTCCCCTCCAAACTCCTCTCACCCTGGAACTTTCCAAAACCTCTCTGCAGGAGAAGCTGAAGTAGCCAGAACAAAAGAAGGGAACCTCTTTAACATATTTTTTCTATCATTATTATTTTCATTCATTCAGCATTCAGATGTAGCAGGATGACTGAACACTATTGAGTCCATCTTCAGCTTGCATTTAACGCCTTTCTGTCCCAAAACTAAGAATGGGTTTATCAAAGACTTGGCAAAATGATGTGTATTTCTAATAAGAGCAGGATTTTAATTTTTTTCTGCACTTTGTGAGCCATGCCAAAGCAAAGCGGCAAGCCTAATCACACAAAACAAAACAAAACTTTAGAAGTTAGATATAAAAGGTACCAAATGCTAAGGATATACCTGAATACATTATTTAGAAGTAAACTTTTCTCTCTTTTATATCTTTCTTTCTTTTTTGCCTTTTTTTTTTTAGAATAACAGTTGGAACACGATTATAGTCAAAGAAAGCAAGTTCATTAATATTGAATTCTTTAGGATAATTCAAAAACAGCTGTGCCAAGTATTATCAAAATAATGAACAGTATTAAATCTAATCAGTATCTGAGGGAACAGAGGCAAAGTGTAGAAGTGCAGACAGTGTAGCTGAAATTTACCAATATATTTGCGATATATTGCAAGACTGGATGAAGGAGTCTTGGCTATGGTTAGTTGATAGTGTCTAGACCAAGCGATGATAAAAAGGCAAGTATTGCAGTTATTGCAAATCAGAAATGCACATATGCAAAGGTGACCTTGTTTCCCATACAAAAAAAAAATACAAAAAAAAAAGAGAAGAAACGTCTCTTTACGCCTGTGTCTGAACCTTTTGGGAAAGTATCACATTTTTTAAGATGAACATTAAGCTGGATGTTTTTCTGAGATCTGACAACCCTGGTCAGATACAAGGTTTGTGGGACAATGCGTGTCAGTCCTAGGCTACTTCTTCTTTGTTTATAATATGAGAATAAAACCTACCAAATGTATTACAAAATACCGCAGATAGCCCAAAAACAATTATTTGTTTAATTAAAAACACACAGACACCTATGAATTTGGGTGATTCATTGGGATTTGAGGATGAGAACTGTCAGAGTCAAAATTTAAACACCAAGCTGCCAGTTCTGGTGTTTCCAGTGGCATCATGTAGACGATTGGTTATAGATGATAGATGACGGGTTGATGTTTAAAAGAAAAACAAATTCAACGACGATCTGAATGCAGACTCATATACCGTTATTTGGAGCACTAAACAAATAAAGATATAGATCTTTATATACAGCGTCAGGTCTTTATATACAGTGTCATTGGCGTACACCTGTACAACAGAAAAATAAAACACAAAACGACATCAACTGAAACTTTCTGGTATGGTTTTACTGCTACATTACAACGACCAACCAGAGTGGTATAGATTTTCTCCTTTTCATGTCTGGTATCTTTCAATCTACTCTTTTGATTTCTCATTAACACATCGAACCAGAACACCAGGTTGGTGTTCCAGTATTACAACACGGTTTAAAAGGTTCCACTTAAAGCCCTGTTGTTAAATGGGCTGATAATTTGGGTGCGACCGAGTGTTTATCATTGAGGTTGTTTACATGCACACTGATCATTATCTTATTTCAGAGGTTACTAGATAATACAAGTGGTGAATGTAAAAAGTATATTATGAGGTATCAGATCAAAACAAGCTACAGCTTTCAAGGATTCTAAAAAGGCATGTTAGCTCGATAATCAGATTAGTCTGTCATGCATTTTTGTATGGACCATTTTCATATGTAGATTATTTTCACCCATACAAAAATAAAATAAAATGTTAAAATAAATGCATCAGGACGTTTGAGTGTCTTTTTTACTGTAATCAAATATTGTAGAGGATATTACTTCATGTCTGTGCATTCTGGCTGACTTTTCTCATTATCTCGCATTATCTCATTTCTTAATGTAATGTGCATGTGATTGATTCAATACATTATTTGCAAATTATACTTCTGCAGTTATGCAATTGTTTAAAAAAAATAATTTGAATTTTTTTTCTCACAAGCAATAACAATGTTTTAATTGTTGTACAATGAGACTGTGAAGCCTGTGTGCAGTGTGTTAATACATTTAAAATGAGAAACTTCTATTTTTTAACAGCTTTACAGAAGATTTTTGTTATATAAAAGATAAGAAACCATAAAATATTGAGCATTAACTAATTCATGTTTTTAATTGTTTCATCTTAAAAAGCTAAAAAGAAAATAATCATTTTCATTCACAGTTAGCATCTTTTATTATATCATAGCATAAAGTGAAACTGATCACCAGGATATAAATGAGATAAAATGCAGTGCTTATAAATGTGTTATAAAGACCCTATAGACATCATTAACTACATCAGAAAGTTTTTTTTTTTTTAAGTTGGCTGAGGTGTGTGTTAGACATACTTGTCGGAAAAGGGTAAACAAAAAACTTTGACAAGTGTGTGTGAAAATGAAAAAGAAAGAAAAAATGAAAAAGAAAGCAAAGAGAACACAGAGTGTTGAAATATCATGCTACCGACCCAGTTTGTTACATGAATCATTTTACAGCAACAAAAAACAAATAATGCATTTCATATTTGTCTCACTTCCTGCAGTTGTGTTGGTTCAAAGTTACATCATTCAAGGTAATTTAGAATTGAACTAATTTTGTCTCAGACCAGTAATTTTCTGAATCAAAGCCACACCAGGCTTTGATTAAAATTATCTAAACACTGTAAACAGGGCAAATTCACAATAACCTATTATACTTTTGCAACTCAGGACTGTCAGAAATATTCAATGGACAGAGAAGTCTGTTTTTGATCCCTAGTCTCAAAACTGCTGTGTTAAAAACCGGGAAACCATCAATACGGCTGCCATTACCAGGAATAATCTCATGCATTTCTAATATTTTGTCAAAATATATTGACTAGGAGTGATGTTGTGAGCCTTAAACCACAACACTGGATTCATTGCCTTTGCTTATCCAAACAGTGTCAAAGTGTTCACTTTTACTGGTGGTCTCTGTTGCTCTTGACAGATTCCATCTGCCATTTTACTGGCTTATGGACTGTTTAACAGAGGCCTTCTATAGCCAAGAGAAGAGCAATGAAAGAAGATGCTGGTATTTGGCGGAAACTTTAGACTTTTACTTTTAAGGAGGCAATAATTTAACCACCTTGAAATCTGAGCTTCTTGAAAAGTCCTAAATAAGCCTACACTCATATGTCCGCTATCCAACCGTACTGCACTCATTGTTCGCAAAAGACACTTTCAGTATCACTTTAGAGTTGCATTGTTCCAATTTTTTTTTGTATGCTCTGTTGACTCCGGACATTGCAGTTGCCTGGGAAGTACCTTTCTTTATCCATTCTTCATCTAAAGCGACGTTGCATGCAGCTGAGTAAGCGTACCATACATGTGGGAGCTGGGTTATCACTGACCTCCATCTACTCTCGCGTTAAATAACATCAGTGACAAACCGACTTCTTGTCTGTGCAAGTACTATCAGCTCCGACATCCTATGAACCACTCAGTGGTCACTTAGATGGAGAACGGTCATAAGGATAGATCAGGATGAGTGTAAAAGGAGTTTTGCAGTGAAGTAAGCCGTAAAGACTTGATATCTTCTTGCTTTTTCCATGATCACTTTGTGTAGTTGATTACAGAAGTATGGCAAGGTTTAAATAATTGATTACAGTTCTTATTTGTGTTGTTTACATATACATACTGTACAGCACCATTGATTATATATATATATGTCTAAGATCATTCTGTCATTCATACTCTTCAGGAATCTACAGTCTATGCCATCAAATGAATTACACATATCATGCAGTGATTAGCATCATTTCTTGGCTTATTTATCCATCCCACACAGGTGAGTGTTCATTCCTTTCTGTGCCATTGGCTCATAAATGCAATCGTGTGTCTGTTGTCTTATGAAAATGGGAACTAACCCATACATCATGCAGAACATAGCACTGGAGGGGGCAAGTCTTTACCGACGGGTGGTAAATGACCACATACTATACAGTACCTTCCATGTGTGGACTGTTTGATATATATGTGACTTGTGTTATGTTTTGTGGGAGGTTAGTGGCAGAGAAAGTGTATTAATCGTTTTGCAGCACTGACGCCGTTGTGTTTCTCATTTCCTCTCTTTTAGTTCAATTCATACATGATCGATTATGTGATGATTGGAGAGTAATGATGTGGAAGAGTAAATATTTACAGATTGGTAATGAGTACTGGAGGGGCATCTAGAACTCCCCCTTTTGACCGACACTCCATAGCTCCTCCCTCATAGCTATAACATACATTCCTCTGCAAATCTGGATTTAATTGATGGCAAATCCAGTTTGCCAAGGTTCAATTTCTTTGCTGCAGTAGTTAAAATCTACATTCTAAGGTGGGGGTGGTGGTGGTGGTGGAAAGTCTAGTTTGCTCATTCACACATCACCAGTTCTGGGTGAATGGTTAAGATTACTTCATCTAAGTGTTTCCATAGCTTACGGTACGTTTGTACAGGAAAGTACAGTAAGTTCATGCTTATTAATCAGGGCATGCGTAGGTGAAGTCTAGAAGGACTAGGATCTTGTCCCATCAGTGCAATCAACTATAATTTCAATGCGTGTCTATCACTAATAGCTTCATTCATTTAATATGATCCTTTAATAATGATAAATGCTCCAGCAATCAGCTACAATACTTCTGAAAAGACTGTGGGATCAAACAGAGCTGGACTGCCTCGTCCTGGCTGCCTGTTCCCCTTCATCTATTGCACCTCATCAGTAGATCACTCCTGGTGAAAGATGGTAGGAGCTTAGGTCCGCATCAAAAGACATTCCTCTTGTTCCTAAAAGACAGGGGTCTCTGCTTTCAGTCCTTAGGCCAAAGTGCATACATGACCTCCCCTCCTCCCGCACCTCAGCCACTCCCCCTGGTCCACCACACAGGCCTTTCATGACTGGCTCGACTCAAAGCTTTGCAGCTTGTGAGAGGAAGTTTCCAATTTCAGCCATGCATGTGGGAAAATATGTACGTTTCTGAGAGGACCTTTTGTCTTGAGCCATAATGGCAGCAATTGGAGTGCAGAGGTCAAGAAATGCAGTGTGTCGCTGACACTAAGCAGGCATGTATGCAACATTTTTATAAAGGGCATTCGTTGCTGGCAGAAAGAGCGCCACCATCACCTTATTGGAATATTGTAATACAATCGGTTGTGCATCATGGCATATCCATAGGTTGTGAATGTTTCTGAAACCTGAGCTGGGCTGAGTACATCAGGCTTCCCAGTCCTGGAAAAGGATGCCATCATTTCATTGCACTATTTGTCCTGCTATTACAGGCTGATGAGCTAGGGGGGGGGTTTGGGATAGTGATTGTTGTTTTAACCCTGTAGCCGAGGGTGGCAAAACATGGCGACAAAGACCAACCTGTCTGGTTCCAGCCTATAAAAACATGAACAGGCCTCAATGTAATGATCATAGCCTTGAGTTTGGCTCAGATCATCAGGAACCCCCAGGAGCAAAGGCAGAAATCGTTTCCTCATTCAGCTATTTTCTCTACACCTTCTAATCAGGTCACAAACCCAGCAGACCCAATGTGTGAAAGAGAAAAGAAAAAAAAAACAACCTTGTAAATTCCTTCCACACAAAAGAGATGGGAGGGAAACATGCTCTTATTTTGAAATAGTAACGGGAAGTCTTTCAGGCTGAACAGATCAGGCCAGGAATTATAGTGTTACTTTGTACAAAATTGCTCAGATCCCTGGTCGCATTAAACTCTACAACAAAAAGAGCATCTTTCAACTGAAGAATACACATGTACGTAGATGCTTATACAGTCCCTGATTCTCTTGAACAATGTTTCTCCCAAGAGTTGAGACGTTAACAGGAGGAGGCTGCAGTCCCCCCACTCGGGTCTGGTCGAGCCCCTGTCAGGTTAACTCCATGATTAAAGGGCCTATTTCTCGTTGCAAGGCTCAGGGGACACAATGCGAGGGCCTGGAGAGCCCTGCCACAAAAGAGGCCAAATCTTCCCACAACCCCGACATGTCTCTCACTGCCAGAATTTTGCAAAATGTATCACCATATCAAAAGTGCATTCTACCTGACCCCATTCCCCAAGACTGCGACCCCGAGCTTTAATTGCTGTGCCAAGACAAATGGTCACTACATGCCCCGTCCAAGCAGCCTTTTGTCCGCTTTGGAGTCCCATCATTCCATGCCTGACAGGTAAGTTACTGCACAGGATTCCCTTTCTCTCTAGTTTTGTAAAACATACAGATAAAAGGTAAAATAATAAAAAAAACTAAAATGATTTATAGCACCTTTTGTGTTATCATACTACTGTAACTAAATGTCATTTTGCATCATTAGGGTGAATGTTACAGTGTCTATTTAACAAACCAAATACACAACAGGGAATTAGGGAAAAAAAAACATAAAAACATAACATTACGAAACACAACTGAAATTTTGGAAACTCAAAGTGAAAAACAATATATATTTTTTTATCTATAAATGTATCCTTTTTTTAATCAGTTAAACAAACAATATTTTTTTCTGATTAATCTGGTGAGTATTTTTTTTTTATCAGTTGAGGAAACCTTTGGTTAATTTGCCAAATAACAATAACCATAACTTTTACCATTGTTCTTTAAACTTATTTTCAGGCTTTGTCAAAGTTATTTATTATCTATTTATGTATAAATAATCTTTTAAAAGAAAACATTTCATAGAAAAAAAAAGTCATACACATTGTTAAGATGTATTCAGGGTCCCAGGTTCAATGGTTTCCCCACCAACAAGTTGACACTGTTGGTCCCTTGAGCAACGCCCTTAACCCTCAATTGCTCAGATGTACTGTATGATGAATTAAATATGTAAGTTGCTCTGGATAAGGGTGTCTGCCAAGTGTCATAAATGTGACTTGTGGTGATGGTTAAATGACTGGATCAGAGCAACTCTAGTGCATAAAAGTTTTGTTGGCCTAAGGGGACCTGCTCAATCTTGGGTGGGTGGCCATAATGTTATGGCTGATCGGTATAGTGTGTTGAGTATGATTTACTTCAGAGAGTCATTTGAAAACTTGAAATGCACATGTATTGTTGGTCTGCTAAAGGTTGTATACCTCACCTTTCAGCATAATGGATCTTGGAAATCTACATAATTTAGTTTTAGCTTTAATTTGGTCTAAATGCACATAAACAAACTGCCTACAACTTGCAAATATGCTGCAAAGTGGTGATGTGATATAAGCAATTAGTATCTGCTCTAGAAAGTCTACAGTTGATTTCTTGTCTGAAACACAACAGATAAGTACACAACTACCACTCTCAGCGTGGATAACAACCAATAATTAGACAAAACTTCACTGTAATAATTACTTCTGCTGCTGTCTTTTTGTTTTGAAATTTGTACATGCAAAGATGCTTTCTTTTCAGATGCTAGAGCAGAGTGGTTGCATCTAAAAACAAAAAACCTATGTCAGGCCATTTTAGTTTTATAAAGTGGACAATTCACCCACATTTATTAGGTCACTTTTTTTAAGACTTCCCATACATGTGACAATCATGATTGTACTTTTTAGGAATAAAGGATAATTTTCACTATAGGCTGCTCTAATTAGGGATGAATGTAAACATTGAGACGCATCAAAGTATTTCAGGTAAAATTACATGTCTATGTAATCTATGTAATCAGTTATGTCAATGCATTATTCTAGCCCACAACAAAAACATAAAAAACAAACAAAATACTAAAACAGAAACACAACAAAACCTAAAACTCAATGGTTAAAAAAACTCAACCAAATCAAAAAATCCATAACAAAACAAAAAATACAACAATACCAAAATCACAAAAACGTAACCAAAACTTTTAAGCGTAAAACAACCCCCCCCACCCCCCTAAAAATACAAAAACATAGAACTACAAAACCAAAAATTGTACACAATTACAAAAAAACACATCAAAACCTAAAAACACAACATCAAAATCAAAGAACACACTAAAACACCAAAACCAAAAACTCAACAGAAAAACTAAAAAAACACAATTCCCCAAAACATTACAAACCTAATACAAAACAAAATGCAACCACACAACCACAAAAATAACCGCACAACAACAAAACGAAATATTATACACAAACAAAACCCGAAAATACAACAAAATCAAAAACAAACAAACAAAAACAAACACAACACCAAACAGACATACAAAACATTACATGCTATTAACCACAATAGAACAACAGCACATGCTAGTTTCTGATTGGCTGCAGTCCACGTCAGTCTTAGAGTCTGCATTAAAAGGAGAGGTCTCCTCTCTGTATCTACTGAAGCTATTATACATGTTTTTCAGCTGTTCTTTCTGATCTGCTGTTGTGTTTTCGGTTTTGGTTTGGAGTTTCAATTCTAATAGTGGTATCAAAATAAATTCCCCTTGGCATAGACTTTGATCATTGTTTTTGTGGTTAGTGGTACGCTCCTTAACCATTTAATATCATTATTTTTAAAAATGCTTTTGCAACACAGCATTTTACATTATTACTTTGTAACGCATGGGCAAGTTTTTCACACTGCTTTCTTTTTGTTCTTTTACCCCCAGTGGAGCGTGATAGCAGCATTGAGGATTTGCTCACTTATACCAGCTCCCTTCTTCCCTGCTGACTGAGCTCAAATGAGACAAATTCTCATCCAATGTCATGGCCGATATCAATATCTTACATTCACACAAACACAAAACATGATTCACATGACATCCTCTAAATAGTTATAGTCAATTTTGGGAGAAAGGAGGTCATAAAGACTGTTGCTTCCTGAGCTGCTTGAGACAGCATGGCCCCCTAGAGGAGGATTTCTCAGCCCTCACATAATCCCCCCACCCTTCTCTTAAACTCTCACGGCTAGACGGCCCATGTGTATCTCATATCTCCTACCTCTGTCCTGTAATTTCACATGAGCTCATTGCCCGTCTGTTGCCTGGAACAATCTGGAAGTCAAAAAGTTCACTTAAGTTGTCGAGGGCTTTCTAACAGGCCATGGAAATTAAATATAAAAATCAATTAGGTCCCATTTTACCATTCAAGATCATTGTAGCTGCTAGAGTTGGTAGAATGTATGACTTTGGTGCTGTTATGTTTTGTGAAACCTAGGTTAGTTCTCTCAGCAGAACCAATATTACTTCTATTCTTACACTCCAACAACAACCAAGCTGTATGTAAACCTAACAAGTTGGTAAGTCTGGGAAGCTATCACATACGGCAGTGTAAACTTTAACAATGTGTGCTCAGTCACTGCTAGTGAAAAGATCATTCTAATGTATCTCATTCATATCCAAATGAAGTTTGCAGATCCCTGCTTATTCATACTAATCATGCAAAGACTAACTGGTTAAATGTCTGTTCTGGGTTAGCAAGTAAAGCAGATTACAAAAAAGTTTTTTAACACTGGTGCAGTGTAACAAAAAAGCTTGGTTATTTCCCTAATGCATGGTTTTACATACTGTAGATATTAATACTGAATGTACATTCGGCGTTTGTGCTTTTGACTTTTTTTAAAAAACTTTTTTCAGCTAAACACACAAATAAAACTTGATGTGTTGACATTTACGAAAGTAAATAATCAACTAATGCCTGTTATGTTTATTAATGAATTAATGAATTAATTTTTTTAGCAATGTTGACACTTCACATTTAATGAGGGGCGTTTTAATGAGTGTTTTATTAATGCTTGGATGCCAAAAAGATAGAAAGTTTTCTCAGTATGTTAGAGCCATGATAAGACTGGCTGATTTATGTCTGAAACGCTGGCCTCCCAGGAACTCCTTTAATGGCGCAAACATGTGGAAATGGTCAGGACTGCACCGGGATGTGGCAATAACTCCCGCCGAGTCCCTTTAATGTGCAAGTGGTATTGGTGACTGATTGTGTGTACAGTTCTCACAGACAGGTGCATCGCTTCTGCAAGTTGGTGACAATCAAATCCATTGATTTTTAAACCTCAGGCTTTCCACTCGCTGAATGTTCGCAGGAATGACTGCAGTGGGCTCCACGCTACCTCGGCTAGGAACATCATTCTCGGAGGTAAGGTTTTCTTTAAAGCGTTTGCACCATTCAAATGTTTTTTGTCCTGTAGATAAGAGCTACATCAACATACTGTACTTAAATTCTTCTATAAATGTCAATCAATTTTATGCTTTCATTCACAAGAGAATTTATCAGAAGTCCTGGTTTGACTTGAACTCCCCTCCTAATATAGTTTTATGTCACGAAAACATTTGCAGTAACATTTATTCACCTTGCCATGTAACATTGCATGCTACATAATTGTACATGAACTGTTTTGTTGATTTGAAGACATTTGAGAGTTAAGACGTCAAAAATAAAGTAGAAGGCTCCACAGAAGGAATGCTGTTATTTACTAGTAAAAAAAAGACTTCAAATTAAGGTGTCTGTTAAAAACTGTTTATTTTCAGTTGCATTTTTTTGTTCAGTTTAGTATTTTTTGTTCCTTGATCTAAAGCTCTACTTCTGTAAAATCAGACATTTCCAGACAGGTTGTGAAGAGAAACCGATAAAAGGGTGGATAAGTGGGACAGTAAGTAAAACAAGAGATGAACATGTAAAAATGTTGTATATTTGTATATGCCACAACCAGCTTCATGTTCCCATGACATTATTTAAACAAAATACCCCATTTATGTCACCTGGTTTAGTCTTTTTGCTTGGACAATTCTATGCAAAATCCATTTACTAGCTAATGTATTACATTCTATCTTTGTCGACCACTTTTTTCAACACCTCTACTATTTCCAGTAAGGGCTTCAAGGTTTGCCAAAAAGCAGTTGCCTGTACCTTCACTAGAGAACTGGAATTGCAATAAGGGAAGCTTTGGTGGTGAAAGAACTGACATTTAGAAAAAGCCACACTTCCTGTGACAATAATGGCATCTTAAAGAAACATTTGAATTGGGAAATCATTTTTGTAGTGCGTTTAAAAAAGAACACCAACTGACCCAAAGAGCTTTCCAGAAGCAATAATATACATACACAGTTGCTGTGAAATGGCGGCATGGTGACTTGGTGGTTAGCACTGTTGCCTTGCATCTCCGGGATCTGAGTTCTGTATGCATAGAGGTTGCATGTTCTCCCTGTGCTTGGTGGGTTTCCTTTGGGTACTCCGGTTTCCTCCCACAGTCCAAAGACATGCAGCTTAGGCTAATTGGCGTTTTCAAATTGCCCGTAGTGTGTGAGTGTGTGTGTGTGTGTGTGCCCTGTGATGGATTGAAACCCTGTATAGGTGTACCCTGCCTCATACCCTAAGTCTCCTGTGATGTGCTCCACACCCCCTGCAATCCTGTATACAGGATAAAGCGGTTTAGTCGATTATATGACATCGAGCTACACATGTCGTTCCTGAGCTGCCAGTGATCCAGACCCCCTCTGCCCTTTGGACCTGTCTGACTCATCCTGGTGCCCCGCTTCTGCTTGGAGATCTTGTCACATGGATGCCCCGGTGTGTCTCTTTGGGATGCGTGACGGTTTCACTCTACCATGAAGACGGTTCTGGCCTCGACT
>JAQMYL010000007.1:22122303-22137983 GCA_030014365.1 Clarias pachynema | reverse complement strand
CCCAAATGAGGATGGGTTCCCTGTTGAGTCCGGTTCCTCTCAAGGTTTCTTCCTATTACCATCTCAGGGAGTTTTTTTTTCTTGCCACTGTCGCCCTCGGCTTGCTCACCAGGGACAAACTGACCATTTTGATTCATACACATTCCCATTCCATTCCAAACTTAAATAATTCTTTTGATTGTGTAAAGCTGCTTTGCGACAATGACAATTGTTAAAAGCGCTATACAAATAAGATTGAATTGAATTGAAAACTTTTTTCTCTTTTTTTTTATAATGACAATCAAGTTAATAAGAATATGTTGTTATTTTATGCAATGAAATTGCTATACAAAAATCAATATTTAGTATGAAGTCCTTTATTCTTCAAAACCTACTGGGCATAGAGTCAAATTTAAATTAAAAGTGGAATTGATGAAAAATTTTAGAGTTAAAAGGAATTAAAAAATAAGAACAATGAATTGAGAATAAGAATTTAATGTTTGTCATGATATGAGGTACTAGATTTCCTTTTAAAAAAGGAAACAAAAGAAAAAAAAAAGAGTGGTCCTTCTGTACCAGAGCATATAACCAACAGGTCAGGGGAATTCTCTCATCTTTTCCGTTCTCTCTACCAGCCCTTACTAACTTCTGGGACACGATCTTTACACCCAGATTTCCATGACAGGTGAAATTAGCGAGAGCTGCCGCAGCAACCCCGATCAAAAGGGCCTCTCTTCTTCGCAGCTGTTGCGTGTAAATCAGGGGCGATTTCCGCATGCTGTCTGCTCCTGAGAGAACCGGAGGAGGGGGTTCAGGGGAAAAATGGCTCGCTGGGCTCGTGTTGTGTAACGGTCGCGGAGATGGGCAGGTTTAGAACACGGTGTTCAGATCGAGTTGCAGTGACGAGATGACACTGAGCGCGGCTTCGGAGATACGTGGATGACAGCTGGCTCGGTCATGGAGGCGCACATGGCCACTAATGTAACATGCATTCCAAACCACTGGAATCACATTAAAAGCAGTGATGGCGGTTTCTCTCAGAGGCGCCTGCGGCTTTAGTGCCTCACTGGCCAACCTCTCACGCTAATTATGCCCAGCCCTGAGCTGGTGAGAGGGGTCATACAAGCAGGACTCCAGAGAAATGTTTACTCATCCAGATGAATTAATGAGCCTGAACACATGTGCGAGTTCAGAGGGACGCCCGTTACATAAGGAGAGCTGCTTCATCAGGGGCGACGCTGGGGTTGGTGTGATGACAGAAAGGCTACATGTGTGTCGACGCTGGTGTAACCGACACCAAAATGTATTTATCTCACAATAAAAACCACCGGAAGATAAACTATAAACTTATATCCATCATTGTTTCGTGAAACTCTAAAGCAGATCCACAATCGCTGTTTTGCATAATAAGACCTTTCTCCTATTCATTCACAGACAAAACGCTTGGAGATTAAAAAGGCAATAAAACCTGACAGAAAAGTGGCGTGCGGTTTCTTCTGTGCAGTGAGCATTCATTCATTAAAACAGAAAGCAGAAGAGTAGCAATGCTCAGTTCCTGGAAAAAGCAGGCCACATGGTACAGCCACAAAGGAGGCAGCTGCTCTGTCTAGAAGAAGTGAGTCCAGTGAGAAGAACAGATCATCTCAGTGCACAAGGCATGAAATTGATATTAGGGGTTCAGGGTGTGCATGTACAAGCATTTGCCAATGCAAAGCTACTTTTGTGAGCCATTGTAGCAGGTACACCTGGAGGATAAATTGCAAATACAAATCAGCAAAGTTTTTAGGCTTATTAAGCACCTTTGTGTGGTTTGACACAATAACTAGCACACACTATGCACAGACATTATTGTACAAAATGTATACCTATATATGGCAAGTATCACATTAGTTGCACCTATGGCACTTATCCTAAAACCAGACACATTACTACTGTACTACTGTCATTGTAACAACCACCCACTTAATATCTGGTAAATCCAATGATCGACTGCACAGTAACAGATGGGCTATGGTCACTGAAAACCGCCACTCTGTAGCAGATAATAATGATTCTCAACACTTCTTTTTAGATTCTAAACCCTTTGGTAGAACATAAACTATCACCAGGCTCTATCTACACTGTTGTTTCTATAGCAACCATTTACCCTGTGATTTATATAACAGATGTTCCACATAAGCAGATTGTTGAATAGCGAGAAGTTGTTAAAATAGTGAAGTTTCCTGACGGACTAAACTTTTGCCTTCATGTTAGTCTTCAGTAAGAGAAATCTCCTCAACTGTGGTTAGGTTAATGATTCTCTTATAACATTTTCCCACTTTTCGTGCATAATTATTATTTTTTTTTTACTGATATAGTGAATATCTTAGATACCTGTTTATCACAAAGTGAGTGATGTGTTTGAGGAATTTGTTTGACTCTGAACAGCTCAGATGCTTCTTACACTTTAGAATGAATCCTGCCCCAGTGGAATAACATCATTCAACAAAATCGAATGTCAGGAAAAAAAAAAAAAACCTGGAAAGACTTCAATGCCTTACAACCTCACAGTGATATTGATATTGGGGATTTGTGTGTATTTGCCAGCATGCACGCATGTGTGCACGCCTCTATCTGACTTTGTGTGTGTGCACTGAGTGGGGGTCAAGAACGGATGAGGTCCACTGGCAGGAGGCCACTATTAGCTATTCAAGCAATAACGGCTAGTGGTGGAAGAAAGACAAAGAAAGAGACATGGAGAGGCAGACAAAGACAGAGAGAGAGAAAGGCACACTAGGCCTGAAGTAAGTCACTTTCAGGGCCTGACAATGCCAGTGGAAGAAAGAGGCCGATGACTGCTGCTAGGAGACTCCATTAAGAGGCATGCGGATGGTGGGCCCCAAGGCCCAAAAAACATCAATGGGCTCATCCAATCCTCATTAAGGGGCTGAAATGATAGAGATATACATGAGAAAAAGCCCATAAGAGAAGAGAGAAAAGAGGACCATACCACCCAGTTGAAGCAGGCTTGGCTCGAGCCACCGAGTGTGTGCCCGAGTCAGCAAGCACCACCTGTGGCACAATAATAGCACACAATGTACTCAGAACATTAAAAAAATGTCTTATTTCCTTATTCTACAATCGAACAAGTATTACATAGAAAGTGTTGTGACACGTCCTGATTGCAATAAATTTTTTTTTTTTACTCCGAATCAGACCAGGCAAAATAACAATTCTTTTATTGGGGCTCAATGTAATCGCACAATCAGCAACTTTCATGCTGAAAAAGCTGCTAAAAATTCTCTCTTAACTTAACATTTTTATCATTTTACTTGGGTTAGGCTTCTCAACAACCAAGTCTTTCCCTGTTTACAATGAGATGTAGTGAAATCTCTGCAACATGATATTTAAGTATCCTTTCACTATTTTAAAATGAATTCATAGCAGTACTGACTTCTAATAGGTGATGGCTCAGTAGTGAGTTTGTCGCTTATCATGTGGAAGAGGCCCGCGTTCAATTCTCAGCCGGTGCCAAAAACTTAGCCACTGGATACAGTGCCGGTCCCCTGCCCGGATAAAATGGGAGGGTTGCATCAGGAAGGGTATCCGGTGTAAAACCAGTTCCAAACTTTGTTGCTAATGCTATTAATGTTAATTGAAGTTGACTACTGACTATGTATAACTGTAAAAGCACATTTTTTAAAGCAAATAAAATACTTTTTTTCAGAGGCATTCATGTTTTTCCTATTTTCTGTTAAACATCCTGAGGTGGGAAATGCCATTGTTACAATGTGCAAATTACCACTTACAAGATACCACAAATGCAGCAATACTTCTGAATATTGATGAGTTTGTATGTAGAAAAAAACAAGAAGTCTCCATGTTTGTCTTTTGTTAGCAACCAGGAATCTAGCTAGCTAACCAAGTTTTGCTGTGCATGCTTATGTACTTAAACAGGGAAATGAATTTACAAGTAGGAATTCTGAGTTCAGGAAGAACTTGAAAAAATTGATTAAATATAGCATTAGTTCCAACATTGGCATTTATCACCAGCTGGAATGTGTGAACTAGTAATCTCCTGGTTATTCACATAAAGCCTTCCTGATGTTCTAAGGCTTGTCAGCTGCTTACACAATGTGTGTCATCAGAGCCATTAGAGTCGCAGACAGTAAGTCAGCATTTGGCAATGATGTGTGGACCTGAGAACCAGTGGAAAGCATGGACTCCAACACTCACTAGCTCCTAACGTTAAGCTTCTGTAGGTCAGAAGTTGAGATCAGTAAATGTGGTGAGTGAGAAGACTGTGCAGGTATTCCCGTCCTTTCCATTAATCCTGCGGTTAATTACAAACATGAGGATGTTACTTCCAGTGCTGTGGTTTAGCAGAGCATATTTCCCCTGGCATCCATTAAAATCATGTAATGATTAAGAATGAGTATGTGTTATAATAACAAATGCACGGTCTTGGGTGTGGGAGGTTAAAGGGTCATAAAATCCATGTGATTTAGAATGAAACTAATATGAAAGAAAGTATAGTAGAACATTTGCATGAAGAAAAATGAAGATAATGCATCTAACCCTAACCCTAACCCTATTTCATCAAATCGAAAGTGAATGCAAAAGTAATATAATGCCCTATATAACGCCCTTTTAAAAAATAATGAAAAATTATAAAATGGATGGTTTTAAAAATTTTGATATGCCTTTTTATTTGTAATAATAATTAATAGTTAAATATGATTTATTTATACAATTTATACCATTCATCCGTCCATCATCTATACTGCTTATCCTGTGTTATATGGTGTCAGAGGCCTAGATTGCAAATTCCAGGGCACAACTCAGAGTTCACACTGGATGGGGTGCTAGCACATTGCAGGACATGAGCACACGCATAGTCACACAACCATTTGTAAACTATAGGAACAATTTGAAAATGGCAGTCAACCTACACAAAATGTCTTTGAACTGTGGGTGGAAACCCACCGAGGATGGGGAAACACAAACTTTAGGCACAAAGACTGGAGGCAGGATTTGAGCTCCCAAACCCTGGATGTGTATGGTGTCATTCTACTATGTACACTCATGTTCAAAAGTTAGTACCCCTCTTTTAATCCATTTTTTATGTAATAAAAATCATACAATCATAGGGAGTATTACGTAGTATTAGGCAAATACAAAAAGCAAAAATAAAAAGATATGCTGGTTATACTAATAGTAGTTTGCTGGTCTGCAGCATTCAGGTGTGTTAACAAAATGACAAGAGTGAAAGTCATGAAATAATATGTAATAATACAATGCGCAAAGAAATAGAAAAATGCAAGAGTTACATCTCAGACCCCACAGGCCTTACTAGAGCATGTTAAATATTAAAGTACATGATGGCAAAATTTGAAGAAGACTGAACAAGTACGGTTTGTTTGGAAGGGTGCCAGGAGAAAACCTAAAAAGAACATGAAAGCGATTAAGATTCTAAAAACTGCTTCTGAAAAAAGCACAAGGTTTCTGGAACAATATCTTATGGACAGATGAGACCAAATTGGATTTATTTGGTCAGTGCCATGTTTGGCAAAAACCAAAGCGCATTTCTGCTGAAAACCTCATGCAAAAGTTCAGCTTGTTTCCAGCCGCAGCTCTGTACGGCAGCTAAAGCTTGGTCAAAATTCAGTCATGCAACAGGACAATGATTCAAAGCATAGCAGTAAATCTACATCAGAATGGATAATTAAAAAAAAAAATCAAGGTTTTGAAATAATGTGGTGGGAACTTAAGAGAGCTGTGCATAAGCGAATACCCCAAAACCTCAATGAACGGAAGCAATGTTGTTAAGAATGGGGCAAAATTCCTCCACAGTGATGTGAGAGACTGATAAAGTCATAAAGAAAACAATTACTTCAAGTTATTGCTGCTAAAGGTGGATCTACAAGCTATTGAATCATAGGAGATACATAGTATGGTTTTTTTTCTTTTTCCCCCTATTTTTGTTAAATAAATAATAGCACAGTGAAAAAAGTCATTTTTGTTTGTTTGAGGTTATATTTGCCTAATATTAAGACCCACTATGACCAGGTGATTTTTATTATGTTTATACAGGAAAAACACACAGAATTAAAAGAGGGATACTAACTTTTGAACATGACTGTATGTAAAATTCGTATTTGCTTGACCAATAAAACAGAAAAACAACAACAACAACAACAAAAATACTAAATGCGCCATGCCTCTTCTGTTCCTGTCTTTCCTGACCCGTAGCCGATGTCCTTTACCTCTGCCTGTCTCTCGGCTGCTGAATTCCTCAGTCCAGCCATGACAAAATTGCATGGCCACAAACTAAGCGCATAATCTCCCAACAGCAGAGCCACTCACTCAAGCCCCCTGATTTCAGAGGAGTAAAAAGGAAAAGCGGAGGCCACAGAGGAAGAGCTATGGAAAGATGAGAGCAGGGGGTGTGTGAAAGGAGTGATAGAGAGAAAAAGCAGCACCCGGCGAGGGCATGGACGCGACTTAAGGAGCTGAGGAGGAGAAAGAGAGCGAATAAAGAAGGCCTGGGGAAAGAGAAAGAAGTCAAATCCTGCGATGGGTGGAAGCAATTGTGAGAGAGAAAGAGAAAGGATTAGGTGACAATGTCGGACAGTGCAGCGGGGTCGGGGACCTGAGGCCCCGCGCAGCCTCCTGGGTAAGGGACAGATGAAATGAGGAGCTTGTCCCTCCAAGGTCCAACAGAGTTCAAGTACAAGTAAGAAAAGAGGGCCTCTGTAGTGCTGAGCAGCCTCAATCCTCAAATCTACTGCCTCAGGCAAAGACACTAGGCAGACTGTGTGAATTTAAATTATTTGTGTGTAATTAATAATATTTCTGAACTATATGCACTAGCCTCAACTTCTATAATCATTTCATAAAAATCATAATTCTCCAACAGACATATGTTAGTCAGAGTAAAAACGTCCACACCTACAATATATTCCAGCTACATACCTTACCTACAGTCAATGGTTTACTGTACTTAAATCCATTATTTCAAGTAACTCTATGTTCTTTCACACAAAACTTTGACTTTTACATAAAACTCATTACATAAAAAAATCAATGCTTGCAATGTCATAACTTATTACTCATATTTACGCACCAAACACCTTCATCTTTATATTCTATACAACTTATACTGTACAGGATCCCAGAAGCATGTAGCCTATCCCAAGAGACTTTATGCACAAGATGGGGGAATATTACAATCATAATATATTTATGATATAATGTTACAATTAATTAATCAATTAATTAATTAACTTACTTTATGGTGACAACAAATTGTTTTATTATGAATCTCTAGCAAATAATTGCTAATTTCTCTTTTAAAAAAAAGAAATGAAATTTCTTACATAATAAAGTTACATTCTGCATGAACATGAATAAATTATATTATAAAATAATGTGTAAAGGACAACATGTAGAAAAAAATTTGTTTACAAAGGAAATAAAAAGACGTTTAGTGTGTTAAAGGGTTAATCACTTTTGCCTGACAGAGTTACCCCGGCTCCAAGCAGGTAAAGGATGTTTCATGTCTTTTTTCCATATTGTTTGTTAATAATTAAAATGAAGATATGTTTTATGGCTATCATGAAATAAATTATACAATTGCATTGTTATAAAAGTGAAAGAGTTGACCCAGGTCAAATTAAGACTGATCAGCGAATGTTTGCATTCGTTTCTCATTATGTAACAAACAATACAACCCGAGGAGCATCCATCATTCGCAAATTGAAGCTTGACCTGCCGTAAATAACACTCAAAACAAAGCTTTAATGACACTTTCTTTTTCTTTTTGAGAAAAAGAGTCAAAACAGTGAAAGTTCTTTTGTGAAATCTTAGTTTGTCCTTTGTCCTCAACATGAGCTCAAGGTGCGAAAGATGAGTTAATTAAAAAAGAGAAAAGAAAGAAAGAAAGAAATAACCATCATGGTCAAAGGTTATGCTGGTCAGACTAACACAAGACAATCTTATAGAAATTGTATTTTATTTTGAAGTTCGGATGTTATTTAATGTATTTACGGTGGAAAAGAATTATCGCAATATTTCTTTCCAAACTTACTAACTTAAATTATTTTAAATCTTATCCTGCAATTGATCAGTGAAAATAAGATTTTGCAATTGAGCATGGATGTAAATATGTAACAAATATGTAAAGAAAAAAAAACTTTAGTTGATTGCCTGCACTTGAGTTGTTATTTAAATGGGCACGACAGCCTTTAATTTGTTTGTTATTGATCAATTGTTAGACAAGTACGGTATCATCTTCTATACCGCTTTATCCTGTATTCAGGGTCGCGGGGGGCCTGGAGCCTATCCCAGGAAGCTTCGGGCACGAGGCAGGGTACACCCTGGACAGGGTGCCAATCCATCGCAGAGCACACACACATACGCACATTCACACAACAAGTACGGTATGTTGTTACTAATCTCACCTGTTGCAATAGAACAGATGTGCATAAGTTAATAGTTTAGAAAGTTAGACAATAACTGCACATACAAATATGTATACCTTCGATGTGTATTGTATATACAACATTAACTTTCTAAATGAATTTATTGCCTATTAGATAGCACCTGTTATGTCTGTTAGCATTTAGATTTGTAGGGAATAGAGAGTAGACTGAAGCTGACCAATGCTAAAAGGATTCATCATAAAAAAAAACAACAACAAGGTACTGTAGAATTTAGATAGATAGATCTAGCAAGCACCAGAATGAAACTGGCTCTCATAAAGACCGTCAAGGAAAGCAAGACCAAAACTTACCTCTGCTGCAGACGAGAAGTTCATTAAGAGTTACCAGCCTCAAAAATCACTAATTAACAGCACCTTGGATTAGAGCCATTATGAATGTGCTATAGTAAACAGAAGAAACAGAAGGTGCATTAGGTAATAAAGTTGTGGAATATATATGTCTTTAATGGTGTACGGAATAATACAGTATAATGCAGTAACCATGCAAACATTGCAGTGGATTAGCATGTCTGGATGATTACATGCCTAGAAGTAGCTGGATATACATACAGGAATGACCATGGAGTTAGAAAGTGATCCCAAACTTTTGAACAGTACAGGTAGTTTATATAATATGAATAATAGGTACAGAATTATAAATTTGCAAGATATATTACAGTTACTAAGGTATAAGTGGTTTAACAGTGTAGTAGTGTTTAGTTTAGTAGTGGTGTGTTCATAATTTTTTACATTTTTTAAATAAAATAAAAACTTGTTAGTGAGACTAATCCGAAAAAAAAAAAGGCTTCACTTTTCTAATGAGCACGAAGTTTGGACTTTGGCGCAATGGGACAAGGTAATGTGGTCTGATGATACAGATTGATCCTATCCCTGATCTATGGGTGCATCAGACTAAGAAGGGAAGCACATGAAGTGATGCTTCCATCATGCATAGTGCCTACTGTACGAGCCTCTGGAGGCAATGTTATGATCTGGGGTTGCTTACGTTGGTCAGGTCTAAGCTTAGCAATGTTATGTGGCAATGAAATGATGACCTGAATGAATTAAGTTATATACATTAAATGGATAATGTTTTTTTCCTTCCCTGATAGCACTGCCATATTCCAGTGCTTAAATCGTGAAAGAGTGCTTCTAAAAGCATAAGGAATCATTTTCACAAATAAACTGGCCACCATGTAGCATGCCAATTAAAGTATGGTAAATGTGAACCTGTGTACATATTGGAAAATAAAAACATTCCTTATTTTTATGACAAATACATAACCACTCTAAAAAATTTTTAAAAAGCCAGATGTTGTAACAATATAAATGAAAAATCAGCACTTTGAAACCAACTTGCCCTCCCATCTCCACTGTGATTGCCGGATAAAGATGTGTAAAAGAATGGTGGGTGGATAAACAAAACTATGTCATGTTTATTTCTGCTACTGATTCATTAAAATAATTTAACAAGTTTCCCATTTTACTTTTGCAAATCAGCACAGCGGAGCTGTTTATATAGAGTCAGTGTTTAGGTACTCAAATTAGTTTACTCATTCACGTTTCAAATCGGAAGTTGGAGACGATTCTAGAACAGTTCAGCTTTAATCAAGCTCTTAGAAAAGTTCAAAAGCCTCAAATCATGGCTCCAAATAAAATTTCCCATTAAACGATGCGATCCGTGTAATCAAACCGTATAAACAAACATGTAACTTTCTCATCAGATGAACTGCAACGGAGAAAACTATCGCTATGAACCCTATCCCTGACTATGTACATTTAAGGCTTTCTGAGGTTTGTTTAAATCAGCTATAACAAATTAAAATCTAATATGCTTACATCATTCATGTTAAAATGTTAAAAATACTACATTACAAGGATAATCGGTTTTATGGTTTTAAGTGCATTTTATGCTACATTCTATGAATCGCTGATGCTGTTTATCATGTGAAGAAATGAATGATCCTGAACACGGTATACTGTAAGAAACTGCAATGGTTAGATGGATGGATGGAAAGCGCAGGACTAAAAAGTTCCACATATTTCCTAAATATAACTTATATTTGACTTTCATTAAAATGAATACATTTAGTCATTTTAAGAGGTATGATGCGATGCAGGAGTATTTATTTATTTATTTATTTATTTCTCAATTCATTATTTATTTATCTATTAAGTATTTATACTAAATTCTTTGAAAGTGACATAGCCACACTGATAACCTTCTGCATGTGTGGCATAAACATTGTAACCACACAAGGAACAGATTATGAACTTAATACTTACTGCATCTTCTAGAACATCATGGACCTACCATGTCATAGCACAAGCCTGAAGAGGTCATTGTGAGAACTCCTTTGATGTAGCAACAACGCAGTGGCATCCCAATGACAACTCAGAACGTAATCCTGTCTTTCCTGTCTGCACTATGCTTGTAGTATGTCAATGATGTCCCTAACAGGTGTTAGTTACGCTGTTAACTGGTCAATGCTGTCGTTACTGCGTCCTTATTCTCATTCTTACAAGTTCTTGCTGCGTCTTGCTTGAGCGTCTCTTTTGTGTGATGGGGGCAAAATACCATGGAAATTTGCTATGCAGGTTTTACTTCTTAAAAAGAGATGTAAGGATTTATGTTTACATTTACAACAGAGCTTCCAACTTTTCAGAAATGCTTGGAGTGAGATTCTGAAAATATGGGCTTTGGTTCTACGCGTTCACGCACATGACTCCCCCATTGTGCATACACAGACATTTTGTCTAACGCTAACCCTACACCTTACCCTGCATGGTTTAGGTTCTGCATATTTTAGCATTGCAGTGTTAACGTGAAACAACGGATGCATGTAACTGTATTTATTCCAGTTGATACAAGCGACATTTGAAATATTCATCCAAGCGAAAATAATTAATAGGGCCTACATTAACAAACAGCAAAATTACCTACATGCTCTTCAGCAGCTCCTTGTAGGGCGGCAGGGGTGAAGCACGGAGCTCTGCGCCCTGTACTGTACTGTACATAGTATTTGTGGCTGCTTCCTTTCTTGATCCAAATCTTACATATTTCATTCCAGAATTACTTGAATCATCCACAAAACATTGCATCACTATTTATATTTATATAAATATATAACAAGCTTGTTTAAGAGAGAAAACAACAAAATGCACATTGTTGTGAGTTATTATTATTATTATTATTATTATTATTATTATTATTATTATTTTTGCCCTGCAAAAACAGATTGAAAAAAGAAAAATTAACATATAAATTGTAGGATAGAATCTCCTTGTCTCACTGTCTCTCTCATATACGTGCACAATTCTGCTTGTTAGCCTTTGAATATTAAAAGTGATACATGATTAAACTTGATGCAAATATATTTATGTCATTGTAAATATTGACAGGTATTTCAATCTTTGGATAATACTATGTCACTCCTCTCACTCATTTTTTAATGCTCCAGCTGGTGTGTAACTTTGCTGCAGTCTGAAATGTTTGATTTATTTTATTAGATTGATTCATTACATCTGTTCAGGAGTATTATGACCGCTCCACTTATTAATATCCCTTTTTTGGAATTTGAGTGATGCCTTTACACAGCTCTAAATAAATGTTAATTTCAACCGCCTTATATTATATATTGTATAACAATACTTTGCTTCACCTGGAGAGAGAAAAGGGGTGAAGCCTTGTGCCAGTGCACTCCGGCTGTAGGGCGATGAATGGATTTCAACATGAAAGTCATTAAAGCCGTTTTAGAGCCCAGTGATTTAGCTTGTGTCTTCCACAGGCATTTGTTGTGAACATTTGTTGTGAAAAATTGTGTTTATGGCGTGGGAGATAAGTGACTGTGCGAGGTTCACGTTTAATGCGTGAGAGTTGGCAGCTTTGCTTACCACTATGTAATTGCCCAAAGAAAAGGTTCCTGTTTTCACCTGTAATAGCTATAAATAGTCATTCACTTAGAAGCTTCTTTCTCTTGAATTTAATAAGACAGAACAATGCAGCTTCACTGGAAGACATAAACCTGAAAAGTGTATTATTGCTAAATGGAAAATTGTTAAGATATTGCAACATGAATTTGACATGGTTACGGACACTACAGATTTTTTGCTCTTTTACGGTAAGCTTTTTCAATGCTTTAATTTATGCACCAATTTTTACAGGTCATATGCTTCTAGAAGCTTACACCAATTTTAGTATCAATATTCAAAGAAATATGAATAATTTGCATTTAATTATTATAGTTTGGAGCGAGACAGTATAACGGTGAAAAATGGCCATTTTGGGGGGACATATAAAATTATCTCCACAAAATAGTTAAAGTTAATAACTTGACAATTTTTGGAAAGCAAGGTTGGTCACTACCAAAAAATAAACTCAGCACCAATACTGTGTTTGGCCGTACTGTAATGAAATAATCAATTTTATTCAGTTCACCTGTCAGTGGTTTTAATGCTATGATTGATCAGTGTATATTAGAGCAATGACAAACAGTCTTTACTTCACTAGCATCCCAAAAAAAAATATGTTAAATAACCGTTTTAAAACTCAATAATTATAAATTTTTTTGACGTTTTTCTTTTTTAATGCGAATTAGTTTTTTGCTTTAGATTATGTGTAATGTCCACAGTCCTGTGTATGAGGTGTTACTACAGAAAAAGTAGTACATTATAATGAGTACATTAATATAAAACTATTGTTCATGTTACACCTAGAATTTCCGTTATGACCAATCAGACATAAGAATTTAGCGGTGCTGAGATATATTTTCAGCAAGAGTGCTATTTATGGAGTAATGTACCGGTGCAGTCTCGGTTTTTCCAGGGATAGGAAGCCATAATCCGATTTACATACAATAGAAACAGTTGTTGTCTTAGTGGCATTGACAGTGGGAGGGGACACAGTAAGGATACAGAAGGGGGGGGGGGCTCTATATCCTTAATAGAGCAGTGGGAGCTAACACTGTTGACCTATTTGCCCTCGGCTCCTCTCTGGCCAGTCTGGTCTCTAATGGACTACGTCAGGATCAGTGGAGAGGACAGTCAGACCTGCTCCCATTTGTTGTTCAGGACACTCTTCCTTCCTGTCTTGCAGACAATAGAGAGGCTAAACATAACTCCACCTTTATCCTTCCCCACACACGACCACGCGAGACAGACCACCCCCCCACACACCCACACACCACCTTACCCCAACACCAGACACACACACACACACACACACACACACACACACACACACACAAAAGGAAGGAGGACTTTTACAGTGAGAGAGACTGATGTTGGAAGGGGAGGGCATGGTTCTGAATAGGTTTATAGAGGATGTAGGATCTATAGTTGGGACTGAGAGGACTCAGCGTTGTTCACAGCTCCTTGGTAAAGAGCACAGATTAAAAGCCTCCTAGTCCATTCTATTGTGCTGGAGCTCTGAGAAGCTGAGGGTGTCAAATCTGACACCAAAACCCCATGAGGGCCACTCCCACACATCGCTGGGAGTATAGAAAAAAGGTCCTGATTTAGCATATCGACACAACGAGACGCATCGTCTCCTGACTTTAAAAAGATATGTAAAGTGAGAAAACCCTAACCTAAACGCTACATGCGCCTATGTTTATTTAAAACCGGTTTCCTGGAATCCTAATTCCGTTTAAGAACTACTGGAATGTTTGACGGTTATCAAGAAAGTCTGCGAGTTCTGTTTCTGCAGTATTCCCACCCTCTCAGCATAGAACTCGCTTAAAACATAACACCACTGATTTAATCCATGAATAGGAAAAAAAGAAAAGACAGACCTTATAGATTACACCGGTTATTTAAAACAGATTCCTGTAAGTTATCATTTTGAATGAAACTATGGGTATGTTTGATTTTTTCCATTTGGTAGGTTTTCAAATTTTCATCATGGTCATGTGATTTGTGATATATGATGTCACAATATGGTGGAAAGAAAATTGTCTGTGCTGATTACAAGCTGTCATCTCATTATGTTCGAAGTCTCTATGGCTCAGAGAAAAATGGCAAAATATTATTGCATCTAAAAAATATGTTGAATGTGTTAAAATTATAAATAGTTGAAATATGTTTCTTAAATATATATTTTAAAAAAATTTAAAAACAGCTTTAGACATAAATGTTTAGCAAGCGTAATGATTTAGTATGCAATGCAAATAAGTAGAAGTGAACATTTCATGTTTTACACTTTGACACTACAGCTAGGAAATGAATGTGCTGCCACAGAGGTAAGAGAAAACACAAAAAGGCTGAACAGGCAGCAAATGTCACCTCTAGGTGAGAACTTTGCAAAAAGTCACAGAGTGAAAAATAGAATTTTAAAGAATGCATAAACCAAACATAGACAGTATGAAAGGTTTCAGTTGCACCTTGGAACCCACAGGCCCAAGTTTGTTTTCTCAATTTCAAACCAATTAACCATTTATTAGCAGATTATATTTGACGTACACTCACATGTCTCACTCGCTCGTCTAATAGACAGAAATTGAAGCTCTGAGATAAAGAGCAGGCTTGAGATCAATCGGAGGAATTATCCATGGAACAGCTGAAATCTGCTTCCATTTAAGTTATGCAAACTTTCTGAACTTTCACTTTTAAATGCATTTTTCTTATACAATATTTCTTTGAAGAAAGCGCAGCAGTTTAACGCTAATGTCAAGCAGTTTGATATGTATGTAAGAGTGATTACTAGCATTGTCCCTTTCACATACTTGTAAAGTTTTTTCCTAGGCAACGTTTACATTACAAGACACATTGCTCAATTCTGCTCAATTTTTGGTCAGATCAGATATTCATGTCATGACTCATTTCATGTCGTTCATAATTACACCTGATTTTTTATCTCACTCTAATGTGGACACGTCTGTCCTGTTAAACGGCACGAATCAACCTGTCTTAGCTCGTGAAATCTGTATTAAAAGACTTCATGAGTTTGATCACTCATTCATTTCAAACAATGGATGCAATTTTAGCAAATAAAATTAATAAAATGGGATTTTTTTGTCTGGAGGATGACAAGCAATTAGTTGACTGTGTTTGTTAAGACCCAGAAGTCTCACTTTAGCTGTTTGAGCACTGCTAGATAAACAAAGCGCTGCCGGGGCTGACTGATGCAAAAAGTCACATAAATTCTGATCGGCCTGTTCCCATTCAAGTTCAATTCAATTCAATTCAATTTTATTTGTATAGCGCTTTTAGCAATTGTCATTGCCTCAAAGCAGCTTCACAC
>JAQMYL010000007.1:22099672-22121180 GCA_030014365.1 Clarias pachynema | reverse complement strand
GAAGTGAAGATAAGATAGGGGTGATGTGCTCGTATCTTCTGGTTCTAGTGAGGACTCTCGCTGCTGCATTCTGGACTGGTCACATGAAGTACATTGGATATGCGATTTAGGACCACATATGAGAATGACTCATATCTGCTCTAATTAAACATCAGATTTGGGCATTAACAGGTTTTTTAAAAATGTGATCTATGTCACATTGGGGTAAAAAATAGAAATTGAGTCTTTTAAGGTCAGTAACGTAATGTAGCCCTTAAGTCAATGATTACTATTATTATTATAATTACTCACTATCACTCATTATCTGTACCACTTTATCCTGTATGCAGGGTGCACACACATATACACACACACTCATACGCTCATTCACACACTACAGGGTCATTTGGGAATGTCAATTAGAATAATCTGCATGTCTTTGGATTCCATGGGAGGAAACCGAAAAACACAGAGGAAACCCACCAAGCGTGGGGAGAACATGCAAACTCTATGCACACAGACCCAAGGCTGGAATCGAACCCAGAACCTGGTGGTGCAAGGCGACAGTGCTAATCACTAAGCCACAGTGGCGCATTATTATTATTATTATTATTATTATCATCGATAAAGATGTAAAGTGAACCATAAAGGCAGCATAATGTATGTGTTTGGTCAGTTCTATTTTTACTAAATTTATTTGATAAATTGTAAATAGAATATTTATTTATGTTTAAAGCATGATAAAACAGAATCAGAAACACTCACACATCCTCATTCGGAAATTTCAAACCATTCTGCTTATTTTCTGGATATTTTACATCCTTTAAAAGTTGCTGTTGTTCTATGTCCCACAAAAGTAATCTAATTTGTTAACAGTAAATACATTTGAAATATTTTGTCCATGAAAGAGAGCGAGAGCTTAGCCCTGATTTTTTTTATTTATGGATCTACTTTAGGAAGTGCCCTGCAAGAATTTCACTGTATAATGTTATTTGTGCTTTCTCTGATCATGTGACAACAAAGTCTTAAATATCCTGGACAAAATGATCCTTCAAACCTCCAGCACCGTACCACATGTGTTAGAGGTTCATCAAACCTGAGGGCAGAGGTCAGGAGGTTAGGATTCTGTTTCCTGTTTCACACAGAACATGGCTTCATCCTGGCCCAAATATCAGTCGTTCCATCAAAGCCTTGACAATGGCACCCATTCACATCTTGGCCCGTTCTCAAGTCATTACAGAGCAGGCATGGAGTGAGCCTAATGATTTTCCTCTGAGTATGAGGAGATATGCAAGTCCGTAAGTTACACTCTGCATACTTCAAAGATGGGATTTAATTGAGCTGAAACACAATGATTGCTATCCATTTTTCATTTACTTTGGAGCCTAATTAGCTATGCCATCAAGTTAGAAGTACACCATATTGGAGTTGTTTGGGGATTAGAATGGAAAACTGCACATGACAAAAAAAAAAAAAAACATGCAGGTTTTCATATTCATATACCTTAAATTATGTGATGTTTTATGACAAGACAAAGATGTGCAATCCAGTGTTATGAAGGTGTAACTGTCAGACACTGGAGGTGGAGGCGAAGAGGCAATTTATTATTAAACTAAAAGCATAAATGAAACAAACAATATAAAACTTAGAATAATTTTGAACCGTGAATAACATTGACCTTAGAATAACATGAAATGTGAGCAGGAGGTAAGAAATATACAGGTATAGCGATGATACTCACAAAGGAGAAGACTCGGATCTGTCAAAGGCAAAGCGGATCAAAGTCAGGTTCGGATCGGAGTTGTGTGTGCTGTCTACATTTACATATGAGCATTTAGCAGCTGGCCATATACAGAGCGACTTACATTTTATTTACATTTTTACATCTGAGCAATTGATGGTTAAGGGCCTGGCTCAAGGGCCCAACAGTGGCAACTTGGTGGTGGTGTTTGAACCCTTGACCTTCCAATCAGTAGTCCAATGTCTTAACCACTAAGCTAGTCCTGATCCCTAGGTGTGTGTGTGTGTGAGTGTGTGTGTGTGTGTGTGTGATAGAGAGGGGGCGGGGGTGGTAGGGGGGATCAAAAGAAAAACAAACAAACAAAAAAAATCTAAACAAAACAGAACTTTAACCCTCTCATTGGACTCTTGCTAAATTTTCAATAATTATTCCAAGACTGTTTTTTTTATTCTGCAATCATTTTTCCAAAAAGTGTTATTAAATTTCTTTCTTTTTTTTTATTTATTTAAACACCAACCTAGACTAGGACTGGTAAGAGTGTTGCTATGGTTACAGGCTCCACCAAGCATGACTAAAAGCTATGTTGCCCAAACGGCAATGTTTTGTGCAGAATAATAATAATAATAATACTTGAATGATGGTAGTAATCAGGTAGTTTGAATCAAAATAGTGGTGCAAATAAAATGCTGATTCAAACCTTTCTTCTTTCTTCTTTATTTTTATCAGTGCAAAATCAGAGAAAGAGAACAAAGAAGTAATTGTGCTGCTCAGGAGGTATGTTTCTTCCCGTATATGTACATAAGGTATGTATGTGAGTATGTGTACAATGTGCTTCTATTCTTTCTGTGTTAAATGTTTCTTTTTACTTGCTGCAAAAACCAGGGTGTGTACTGCTGCGGGTTAAAGTGTCGCATGGAAAACGACAGAAGTAGCACAGAAACTGTCACATGAAAAAAGGTTCATAATGCAACTAATGCATTGCAGATCAGTACATGGAAAATAAGGCAACATGCTCAGGTATGATGTGTTACATGCACATGAACTCGGGCTCAGTACTGTATTATTGGCTTGAAGAGAAATATGGATTCTTTAAACCAAAGCAGTTTGCCAAAGATTATAATTGTTTTGTTAATTAAAAAAAACATGTTCTTGTGATGTTTTTGAATTTCCTATTGTCTCTTAGAATTAAGCTTTTTTCCCTGCATGATTAAAACTCATAGAAGAAAAAAAACTTAAATGAAAATCTTCCTTGGATGGAAAATTTGCTATTACAACATGCACACTCTGGAGGCTCCATCCATAAATGATAAATTATTTTCAGAGCTTCTGTTGGAGAAAATGAATCAACAATTTCTGGCGAATCAGAATCAATAATTCAATGAGAATTTATACTCAAATTTGAGTAAAATTAAGGCACAGTGGTGTAGTGGTTGACGCTGTTGCCTTGCACCTCCAGGGTCCAGGTTTGATTCCCGCCTCAGGGTCTGTGTGCATGGATCTTGCATGTTCTCTCTATGCTTGGTGGGTTTCCTCCAGATACTCTGGTTTCTCCCACAGTCCATTAGGCTAAGTTGTGTTTCCAAATTGTCTATAGTGTATGAATATTGACTGGTGGTCCTACCACTGTCGTAAAAATGGGAATAAATACAATGGTAATCACCACTGGCCTATATGTTTGTAATGATGAACTGATGATTTCATGTATGAAGCTGACTTACTGATAAATTACAATTTATATCTGATTATATTTTATATTTAATATTTAAACCCAGAAATATTCATAAACAATATTTATGATGGAATGAATTATATGCGAACAACCGAATGCATGCTGGCCTATTGGTTAGCACTGTGGCTTCACACCTCCAGGGTCAAGGGTTCAAATCCCACCTTTGGGTCTGTGTGCATGGAGGTTTTCCTCTGAGTACTCCAGTGTCCTCGTATAGTACACAGTAGGCTAATTGCCCATAGTGTATAAGTGAGTTTGTGTGCTTGTGCCCTGTGATGGATTGGCAACCCATCCAGGGTTTACCCTGCCATGTGCCCCGAGTACCGGGGTAGGTTATGCAACGGGATAAGGTGAGTGAATTAACTCTTTGCTACTGTAGGTTTGCTAATGTTAATGAATTTAGTAGACAATATTACTATAATAAAAAGGAAGTTTACAACTTAACTTCACGTCAAAATATCTGTATTAATCACAAATCTGCCTTAATTTCAAAGTGATTTAGCAAGCACCTGAAGAAAAGGTGGTGTTAGGAATAGGAAACATGGACTTATAAGAAAACTGGAATTTTTTTTTCTTAGTTTTGTTATAAACAAATCTTTGACTTGTACTGTTTCACCTAAAAACATGGCCAGCTGCAAATCAGTGAAGCAGTTTGTTTTGTTTTGCTTATTTAATTTTTTATTTCATTTAGTATTTCAGGCTAAATCTGCATCCAGTGTTACTTCAAAGACAAATCTTCTTAACCATTTACAGGCGTGAGAACATAGTGGACGGTTTTTCAGGTCCATTAAAGCAGTCTTTCATGCCCCCAGGATATTCCAATTGATTACGTGAGTACATACAGGAGAGAAAACCTGCTCCATGCCTAGTGGGAAGGTCGTGACTGACTAATACATTACTTTCATAAAAATTAGTTCAAGCGTATCTGCAGTGTAAGCATGCTGGCATAGGGGCAGGAAGGTATGGGATCTACGCCTTAGTCACATCATGCGCCCAGTCAGAGTTCCCTTGTTCTGCGATTCATCGCCCAGCTCCAGTTACAGTTATCCGTGCCACGTGATCTGGATTGCTGCAGAAACCGGCTTTTGGTTTCAATGGACCCCTGCATGGTCCCATATAGACCAACCCCAGTTCTCGGCTTGCTGCCCCAGTGCCTTTGTGAGGGCCCGTACCCTGTGTGGAGCACTTCTCTTCTTCTCATCACCCCACCTCCACGGCACCAGGAGTTCTGCTAAATTCTTCACCTTTGTATGGCCCACACAGACATGCAGCTATACGAGGGCTCATCCTTCCGGTGCTAAGATCTGACAAGAGATCATAACAAAGGCAAGTGTTTAACACCAACCAGACTGCAGACTATACAAACACCCTGCTGCATAAATGATTGTGAGTGGGGCTCCAATAGTGAGGGAGAGGTGCATTGTGGTAGGTACAGTATTGCAAAAAAAAAAAAGAGAAAGAAAGGAAAAAAAGGGCACACTGGGGTCACAGAGCAGAGACAGACACACCTGCATTCCTGATCATGGTGCAGGATCTACTTAAGCTAACCCTTACTGATTGACAAAGGCAAACCAAAACAGCAGCGTCAAGGCCGTCAGCGTCTGAATGACATGAGAAAACTAATCGTTAATTACAAAGCTATTAGAAGAGATCCTGACTTACATAGGTTAGTTTCAAAATCTAAATGTACTATCGTAATTATAACATCATACACCATTGTCATTGCATATTATTGCAAATCCATTAATATTCTTATTATTGTCATTATTATGCAAAGTGACTTAGCTTCATTATAAGGATCAAAGTACTTTATGTCGTTTTTTTTTTCTCTTCACACCTTCCAGCGCACGTTGACACACATGTGTACACACAATGAAAGGGCAAAATGAAAAGGGAGTCGATTGCGTAGGTGTACTTTGGTATGAGCAGTCCCATGTGAACACAGTGTGTTTGCTGGGAGGGATCAGGTAACTACACAGAGAGGAGGGTGCGACTCTTCAACCAGCCATTATGGAACAATGCGGCTGGAGATCCACAAAAGGTCAAACAAGTGAGAGCAGAGTCGGAACCTCTTCAAGGTTGTGGCGTTATTCAAAACAGCAATGCTTTCTGATAGCTTCTTTTCAGTGACACACGTTGATCAGAACACCCAAAGACAATCTGCAATTTTTGGATTAACCTTATGGATGTTTTATGTATCCACTAACATCAATCCAGAACAGTGAAAACATATTATAATTGCATTAAATGCTTCCTACAACCTGGATTAGAGTAGTATCTAAGTTAATAAAGTAAAATGTTACGCTCTATAGACACACAAGATGGAATAGAAATAGAAAAGAAATGCTACTACTGTAGGTGAATCATAACCATGCAGTTCATCCACTTCTTTAATATTTTTAAAATTAAGTTATAATATCACAGTATTACAACTTTTTAGACCAAAACTACAAAGAAAATGTTGAGGTCTTGGTTGCAAACGACAAGACGACATTATGAACGCTAATCTCTGATTCTTTGCCAGCAGGATGAAACATTTTTCTAGCAACACGTTTCAGGATCTTAAAAATGCAATCTGACATGCTGTGTATATTAAAACCCTTTAAAAAACCCAAGTGGCACAGATCTGTGCCGGCAAACACGGCATAGGTCAATGACAATAAAAAAAAGGGAAAAAAGTTCTTATATGACTTGCTTGTATGTGTTAACAGGGAGGCTTCAGACAGCAAATTGTGTATTACTTTTATAAAGGGGAAATTTGACCCCTGGCAGAATATGGGAATGACGTCGCAAAAATGTAGAACTCTCAAAATGAGCATTTTTCCTTTTTTTTTTTGGTCATAGAAACAAACGACAATATAAACATGTGATCATGTGTAACTGCTATTTCTTTGCCTGTGTGACCCATTTTTTTTTGTTCACTCATGTTTGGGTTGTTGACGATATCGCGTATTTTGTGCTAATAAAAGGGGGATATGTAACTCTGCACAATCCTGAGCCCTATATATATATATATATATATATATATATATATATATCTATATATATATATCTATCTATCTATCTATCTATCTATATATATCTATATATATATATATATATATATATATATATATATATGTGTGTGTCGGTGTGTGTGTGTCTATTAAAAAAAAAAAAAAAAACACTAAAATGCTATGAGCTTTAAGCGCTACTAAAATGTAACAAGCTCTTCATTAAAGCCTGTGAGATGACAATATATTCCCAATAATGTTAAACGAAACCTGGAGGTGGCGAAATATTTTCCGCCTAATCTGACCTCGGAGAAAATCCCACCCCCTCTCACCTTGTTGCTCATCCAGTCACACCAGAGAACTTGTTGCTGCTCTGTAGCGCGACAGATCTCGGCACTGTCTCATTTACATACAGACTGAAATGGCAGGCTTGGAGTTGGAGTTAAAATAAATAGACTTTAAGGTATTCAAAAACAAAAGGCTTATCTGAGGTATATTCTAGCTGGAGCATTATCAGGGACACTTTTGGGGAACCTCTGAGATCTATGTTACCTTCTTAAACTTTCACTCACTCATCATCTATACTGCTTTATCTTGTATACAGGGTCACGAATGAGCCTGGAATCTATCCACGATGCGGGGTACACCCTGGACGGGGTGCCAATCCATTGCAGGGCACATACATACACTCTCATTTACACATTACGAGCAATTTGGGAATGCTAGTTAACCTAATCTGCATGTCTTTGAACCGTGGGAGGAGTAAATAGAGGAGAACATGCAAACTCCATGCACACAGACCGGAAGCGGAAATCAAACTCGGACCCTGGAGATGCAAATCAGTGCTAATCACTAAGCCACAGTGCCGCCACCTTGTTAAAGAAATAGTAAAATATTGGACCTTTAAAGTTTTGTGTTATATACACTTGCCCAGTTTAAACCCAGTTTAAACACTCCTTGTATTTCACAATAATGTATCATTATCAAGGATAGCACCTTTAACTAATGTAGTGTGTTTTTTTAGTTTGTATTTTAAATATTTATGGCTGTTTATGGTTGTGCACGTAAAACGCATTATCTAAAATTGCACCTGATTAGTTTAAAAAAACACATCCCAGATTGTAGCGTTCATCCGTCTTCAGCGTGAATGGCCAACAGTTCCTTCAGGTCTGAATGGTGTTTAGACTTATTCCTGTTTATGCTTCACTCAGCAAATGGTGTCTACACCTTTTCTACCAAGTGCATTAGCTGTTCACACACCAGGCTAATGTTTCCAGGGACTTAAATTAGATCATGTCTCGGTATACCCTGATGTTAAACTATTTCAGCAGTGCAGTGCATTCACACTAACCCCTTCCTCAATTCATTTTAATTAAAATCCTGCATCAACACACTTCATGCGTGAATTGAGATATTCATTCGCTGCGATTCATCGCTTTACTGTCACTGATATATTTTTGCTATATACAGTAGATGCCATATGCAGAATAACCTCACAACTGTAACTTAGCACTCTAATGATGCAACGACAAACAGCCAAGCAGTCGAGTTTAAAATTCACTTACACTCTGCAGAAATGGACTCAAATTAAAGTTGACATTCTGCAGTTTAACATTATAGGCATTGTAGCTTTCCTAATTACACACAGCCATACAACCGAATCTGTCACTGCTCTGAGTAAAGTACACAGTGTAAATGAGTCACCATAGCAAATAGATTAGTCTTAGCATTTGCTGCCGTGTTCATTCCTAACTGAAGGATTATTTAAAATTCCATCAGTCTTTCATATCCTAAAGACACACAGAGCATTCGTTATCTGATATACAGATCGAAAATGACCCCGTGACACACCTTTTGAAAACACGGACTTCCTTTCTCCTTATGTCAATGTCTTTTGAAAAAATCAACAAAATTAAATATGTATTTTGATCTAACATGGTTTGGTGCTCTGCCAGGTCAGCCTCACACACATCGATGCTAAAGTAGGTGAATAGACCCGCTCAGGGAGGAGCTGCATTTTTTATTTTTTACTGTAGTTGATGAGTAATAGCAAAGGCCTGACTTTAATTAATCTAGTTCCCTGGGTCCTAGACTCCCACTTTAAACCTCTGATACAATGGGAGCGTGATTTCTAGGAAACCGAACATTTTCCGACCTCAACTTTCACTTTTACTGGGCGCAGCTTTATAAGGCAGCGCATACGATAAAAAGGTGCCAACAATACACAGGAGATAAATCAGTCACCTATTTTGCCATTACAAAGCTAGCAAAATGTGCGTGGGTGAAATCTGTTGATATGATAAGATTTTTTCCATATAATTGTGCCTACATTCCAAATGGGTGCGCAGCTCACAGCTATTCTCCCAGTCAAGTGCCATCTGTAGGACTGGGCGATAGTCTTGAGCCCAATCATTTCTTCATATTAAATTAAATAAAATTAAATGGTGTAGATTAAATTAAAGAAATGGAACAGGCTGCAAAGATAAAATTTAAAAAATGAGCTATTTATGTAACAATCTCAGCAGCAACCTCATTTCCCCTCTCGTCTGTTCCAACCACTTTCATTCAGCATCACCAGTATACTAATCACTGGCCTGATCATCTGTCATCATCTGCACCTGTTCCTCACTGGTTCATGCCTTAAGTTGGATGCTTTTTTATGCTTGAATGATTCATAGGTGACTGTGTAGAAAGCCGGGAGAACTATTGCTCATAACTATATTATAAAAAGTACAAGAAAGTTCGGCTCTTTGAAAGCGAACTATGAAGAAGTTAGGAGTGGCTCAAGGCTTTTACACAGTACTGTAGGTCAACAAAAAACTAATCAATGTAAAGTCATACATTTGATGATTTATGCCAACAAAATCACATCCTGATCCAGGAAGACATGTACATTGTGGTTATTTGAATGGATTTTTCTCGAGGTATCCCTTTTAACAATCCCATGTACTGTTTGGCATGACTTGAACCCTATCCTTACTTATATGTGATTTTCTTAAAGCTTAGTCTAAGCTAAAAAAAAAAAATAAAAATACAAAATTCCCTGCATTTTGTCCTCATGTCCATGTTTTTTAGTCACTGCAAACAAAGGGTCAGTGTTTTTGGACAGGTCGAACTCCACTTTTAGAGTGGCATCATAGTGTGACCCTGCGCATACCAACTGCGGCTTTGTGAGTGTTACAAATGTGGACAATCACGGCTGATGAGTTTGTTACTCTGTGGTCTGGTGGTACAAACCACACTACAAATGGAGATTTTTGGACAAGACCCAAGTGCAGTTAGCAGTAGTTCCCTCTCAATGTCAGGCCACACATTTGAATCTGTGGGTTTGGTTTTCGAACCTTTTGCCAACTGTGACCCTGACCAAGATAATATACAGTGTATATATATATATATATGATAAGATAATATGAGATTTTTCCTTTTCAATTGCTATTGTAAATACACAAGCACTTAATGTTATTCTTGAGTCATTTGATATAACATTTTATGAGTTAAGTAACTTTGTTATGTGCGCTGAGCAATATTTTACCCGATTTTGTTCCTCGAGGTTTCCACCTACAGTAATGGGCTGGCATAGTCATAGGAGCAATTTGAAAATGATTTAGCATTTTCAGGTGAATGGCATTTTTAAAAAAAATGCTGTTTGTCTGGACTATCTATCACTACACATGAAATATCAAGACACGTGTGGATGGGTACTAAGGTGCCATTGCTTGTACTACATGCTCAAGCATCGACTTCATGGTATCACACTGTTAAGGAACAGGAAGAGAGCTTGACCCTGCAGAACGAGTTGGGATGACTGCCTCGTGACCCCACACAGGGCACTTGGCAGCGGTGCCGAGGGGCATGTGGTTCTCTTTATTGTCCTGTCACATAATCAAGCCCATAGTCGACAACCTTCAAAAAGCCAAGACAAATTTAATCAAGATCAAAAGTGGAGGTTATTGTTACCCATGTGACTTTTTCCCACTGAAGGAGAATCACTAGGATTGGCAAGAAATATGAGAAACCTAGGAAAGATTTCGGATTCCAAAATGTACAGAAGGTGACATTACACAGATAGCCTTTTCGACCTCAGTGACATGGTCTGTATCCATGTTCAAGCTTGCCACCCAGGCAAAGAACCACATGAGGATTTTATAGAAGTCTTTAAGAAGCACATATAAAATAACAGTGACAAAGAGAACAGAAGCATAAAAGTAAAGGGCAACATGCCTGTGGTCCTGCAACTGTCTACAACAGTACACTTAAAATGGGACCTCTAAACAGTCATTCTGAAAGAATGTCACCCAAATTTAAAAACACTGACTCAGTTTCCCCTTAGAGGGCGTACTCCTGGCACTATCGGATATAGATGGAGACAGCCTCTCTGTAGAGTTTGTTGTGGGTCAGCAGGGAAAGTAAGATTTATGGCACACTGTACAGTATCTCAGGATCATTAATTTGCTAGTCAGAAAACTACTACCTTTGTCTTTCTTGAATAGCTGGATCCAGAAATAGGGTTATGGGGTGGTGCTACTTGGAAGCCACCATGGCCTGAGGAGCTGAGCTGATGGGAGTGTATTGCGAAAAGGGGCTGGTCGCTTCTTGGAGGGCTCCTGAAAAGAAAGTGGGCCCCAGTAGAGGAGAAATTCCAAGCTAGCCCATGGTGTTTGTTTCTGGGCTTTGTTGCGCTGAGGCCTGGGGCAAGCAGCGTTGCGTAAGCAGGCCGCGTGGCTGCTCTGGCATGCGGGCGGCTGAATTACTGCGGCAGATGGTAGAGGCGCTCCTGTGGGGGCCCACCATGTTGTGCCAATGTTCCGGGTCGGGTGCCCCCTTTCCACCCTCCCCTGTCCCCCCAAAGCCTTGCTAATGCACAAAAGCCCCAGGAAGTAAGGATGAATGCGCGAACGGAGCGGCGTGCCGAGGCGCGGGCCACAATTGGAGCTTTCAATCAGCGAGCGCTCGTTAAAGGCGAGCCACGCTGCCACTGCTGCCTGGCTGCCTCTGTGTACCGAGCTCACATGGGCCCTCGCACCCTTTCCTCCTTTGTCCTGGAGCACGCCAAAGTGTGGGGCCCAATCTCCTGATTATTTAGAAACCAGTGTTGGCTGGCGGTGTTGTGCCCGTGTTGCTTTGAATTGGGCATTGTGTAGTCAAGGATCAAGCTCGTTTGCTGCTTAAGGATCCCACTCCTTTTTATAGGGCTGACTGCTTTGTGTGGGAGTGTGTGCTGGAAGCTGGAAGGTTGCTTTTACTGATCACAAGTTAAGATGTTTTTTGGCTGACGAACGCCGTGCCTTTCCAATACTTTGTAAGCGCAGAACATTGCTGCACTTGCCTCTGTAGTTCAGGCCAAAAAACAGGACAGCAATGAAAAGAGATTCCTGCTTCTCTGTATCTAAGGGATGTACCCAATAAATCATTAAAGGGTGATGTGTAAATGCTCAAAACATTATACATTGTGCTTTCGTGCTTTTAAAACATGCTTGAAATATCAGAGTTTTATTAGAGTGTTTTTTCACACTTTTTTTTTTTCTTCCAATGTAATTAGCTACCAGTCTGGTAGGGTAGAGACAAACACACGCATCTTCCAAGACTCATAAAGCCTACCTTTTTTTTTTGAGTATTTTATTTTTGGTCTGGTCAGGTTGATTCAATTAGTTAAGACCTTGGGCTAGATTATAAACCCAATACCAAATGAGCTTCCAATATGTTTGATCTAAAACTAAAAATCTTATTATGTGTCCATTAAGTGTGATTATTTTAGTTACTAAACTTTGCATTTTTTTTCTATTTAAAACAGGGATATGTGATATTCACATCAAACCAAGTATTAAATTGCATTTTGTCTAATTTTAATTATGCAAATTTTTAGATTCCTTGCCCATTTTGTTCCCAATGAGTACCCAGAAGGAACCCGCCAGGCATGGGGAGAACATGAAAACTCCATGCACACAAACCAGACTCTGTATCCTCAATTCTATTGAAGGATCAGAAATATAAGTTATATATCAAGCAATATTTGATGAAATTGAACATTTCATAAATTAACCTATAGCGCAAAACTAACTTATGTGACCTAATACCTGACTTGATATGACAGGTCCCACATGGTTGTGGTTAAGCAACAGGCACGAGCATCAGTAAGAGAAAGTAAAAGAGAAAGTTCTTTGTTGTTTGCTTATTTACCTAATTTACTTAACTAATGTCAGATTTGTTTACATTTGACAGCAGCAAATTGTTCGAACACCACGGGCGTTGCTTAACTCAAGTCAACCACATTGACATGACATCAATCTGACTTCACTCTGACATCACAAGGGGCTATATCATTATCATACAGGATCAAATGCACAGATAAGAAGCCATTTATGGGGACTTTCAGAATTTAAATAGTACGGAGTGATGTATAACTGGCATGTGTTATTCTAATTAATGTTGAAGAGATGAAGCCTGTGGTTCCTTTTCTTCACTCACTTCTCTCACTCATTGTCTATACCGCTTTATCCTGCATACAGGGTCATGGGGTCTCATGAGACTTAGGGCACGAGTCAGGATACACAATGGACGGGGTGCCAATCCATAGCACTACACACACACACACACACACACACACACACACACACACACACACACACAGTACAGGCAATTTAAGGATGAGAATTAGCATAATCTGCATGTCCGGAGTATCCGGAGGAAACCAACCGAGCATGAAGAGAACATACAAACTCCATGCACACAGACCCCGAGGCATGAATCAAACCTTGAGGTGCAAGGTGACAGTGCTAACCACTAAGCCACCGTGCCACCTTTGAGTCCTTACTTTATCAAATTTTCTGTGACCTGTTTCAACCATATTCAACCATTTCTTTTACCTGCCTGTCTCTGCATGCGAGGTATTTACTCTGGCCTGTTCTAGCAAGACATGCAAATGATAAGTTATTGGAATGCCACACCAAGTAATCCAAATAAACACAGAGTTCCCTGGGATTCTACTGAAATGAGGAAAAAAAGAAAAACACAGAAGCAACCCTGAATCCTCCCTTACTGCCTTCCTGACACATGTGGGCCTGGGGGGGGGGGGGGCAGTAGTGTGAACGGACCAACATTTTTATCATGATGTTATAATGCTGTTAACTGTGTTTATGGATGACAAACAGATGTTTTTACTGGGGCCTACAAAAGGGGCCTAAAATGGCCTCCAGACAGGAACAAACATGAGACCGAGCAACTTAAAGTGCAATATAATGGGCCTGATTTGAGATGACTGGCTTTTTTAAACAGTCATAATCCCTTTTGCAGGCTCAGAAACTGCCCGGCTAAAAAGACCCATTGTGATGGCGTGGAGCTTGTGGGAGTGATTTACATAGCCAAAGGAAGGTAATCAGCTAGGACCATGGCCATGGAGGAAGGGTTCAAAGAAGGTTTGATGGAAGCCCATCGAAGAAAAAGCTAACTGGATTGACAGTCAGCTCACCCCAATCAGTCCCCCGCTCGGCACAGAGCACAGGGCCAGGGGTCATACTTTAAATGGGAAAAGGGGAAACAGGCGCAGGTTAGCAAACTTTGTTCGCTTTGTATTTTTAGCTTCAGCATGCTGGCAGTGTGTGCACTGAACAATCCGAACAAGCTATAAGTTATGAGCTCCTCCAGGCATGCAGAGCCTACAAATCCTAACCAAAAAGCACAAAAGGAACTCGAGGGCCCCCCAGTTACTAGATTGGTATGTCATTAAATTGTATAATTATACACTGAATGTACTGAGCTATTTGCAATTAAAAAAAAAAAAAGTAACTAAATAAAATCTGCAGCACATTTAGTAAATAGTTTAATATGTCCTTGGACCAAAATTTAATACGCCAGTACAGTATGTATGAAGACACAGTAGCCAAATGCCTTGTTTGTTTTGAAGTTGCCATGACTGGCGCTATCAACCAATCAGATGGCTCCATGAATGATTCTTGTGCTGCCTCCAAGAAATATCGGAAATACCATAATTCTAAGGTGAGCACCCTTGAATACCAACACAATGTCATAATAAAAACAACTGGGGAATATTTTTATCTGTCAGCCAAGGCTTTTTGAGCCGGTGGTGTGTCGATAACACACACAAACCAGTCATGGCGGTTGTCAATACTGTATGAATGTTATGCCTACAGGACATTCTGTTAAAGTTCTGTTCAGGTCTTCATTTACTTTAAATAAGGCAAAATAACTCTCTCGTCATAGCAAATTAAAATAAAACACATGTTTTGCTCACTGTCCACTTTTCCAACCAAAACCACTTGAAAAACACACCACATTGTAATCACCACCTCCAAACTCATACGCTTGAACTTCCGGGGAGGACTTGAAGGCCAGGCAGCGTTGGTCCATCTATCTCTTTCTCTAGACTCTAGGATTGTAGCATTTATGATCGTACTCTGTAAAGGGAAGGGCATTTTAGGGTTTTACTGCAACCACTTTATGACAAATGTGCTGACTACAATCATAACCACGAGTCACTCATTGCTGAGAGGAGAGATAGCGGTCCTTCAGATGAATGATTCACACTTCAAAGATGTGAGAACCACCCCCACACGTGATCTACTTCATTATACCCCTCATTTAGTTATGACAGGCAGGGTGCTTCCGATCGGTTTGTATCAAACGTCAGCAGGCTGGATTGCTTTGTGTTTAACGATGGGAAAGGAAGTAGTGCAGAGAGATGGATCAGCAGGTCGAGTTCAGATAAGTTTAAAAGTTTACTTCAGACCAAGCTGGGTCATAGGGATTTGGGACAGAAATGTTCACACAGTATAAATAACGTTGTTGGTTTTTTTTTTTTATTGAGTTGAACAGGAAAATAATGGCTGATATTCATTTATTCAGAAAGCCGAGGTATTCAGTATCTTTTGTTTTCAAGTCTTTTTAGAAATGCTTGTGAATTCTTGAATCTTGATTAGTTCTCTAATAAAGTAGCTCAGATAATACTTGCAGCTGGAAAGGTAACATTAATGCCCTAACTTGAATGCCATTTCTATGGTGCAAGCATATACAGGGAATTGCATGGTGGATGCTCCATAGAAACCTAAAAAAGTAATGGAAGGAGTCTCCACTGCCGCTACAATCAGGGGTAAAACTGAAGAAAAGTCTTCTGGATGTTGTGCTTTATCAGAAACATGACAGGCTATGATTCTTCCATTTCTCCATTATCCATAGCGCTTATCCTGGCTAATATCATGGGTGGCCTCGTGGCTGGTACACCCTGATTGAGGTGCAAACACATTGGAGGGCACACATAACATACACACACACACACCAAACACACATACTGTAAGCAATCATACATTATGGAAACACCAATCAACCTAGATCGCATGTCTTTTGACACTGGAAGGAAACCAGAGTACCCTGAAGAACCCCACCGAGCATGGGGAGAGCATGCAAACTCCAGACATACAGACCAAAGGCTAGATTTGAACCCCCCCACCTTACATTACATTACATTAAATGTTTAAAAAAAAAGAAACTTCAACAACAATGAACTTTCAGGGAGGGTAACAGTAAGTCACTTTGCGATTCACACCACATCACATTGTGTTTTATTCCATACTTAATCACCTGGAACAGTCTCTCTGGTAATTATGTCACAGATTTTACAAAGAGCCCATGTTGGAAGATTTACAAATGTGCACACACTCCTACTATCAAAGAAACTGACCAAGAGTGTCCACAAATTTATTTAACATTTTCTGGTTACGATAAATTTGCACACAACTCACAGTCCCGCTCTCTCTCTCTCTCTCTCTCTCTCTCTCTGTCACACATACACACACATAAAGACACACGCGGTCTCCATGCAGCTGTCGGACTTCACAAAGCCCAGCCTGTTAAGCTAGGAACAGCCAGCTGGACACAGCACACCCACTATTCGCTCTCCAAAACAAAACTGTACCCCCCTCACAGTGCCCCCTACCACCCTTACACTAATTACCGCATGCCAAGGCATTTGCCAAGCAGGCAGCTGTCGGCATGGGTGGCAGAGAGTGGACGAGAGGGGGACCGCGACAACAGGCAGACGGAGTGAGCGAGAGAAAGAGAAAGACTGAGCGATGTTGTGCTGTAGTGAAGAAGAAAAAAAAAATCAGAGAAAGTGATCACCGGTTCCTCGTCAGTTCCAGGACATGTGCCCAGACCTAGAGACATCATAGTAGATGATCACGTATGTGTGGCTCGAGATATAGCTCGACCCCATCCTCTCCAGGGGCTATTAGCCCACATTAGGTGTAATTGGGGGTCGGACCACATAGGATCAAAGAGACTTGTCGGTTCATTGGCACAGTCGGTGTGGCATGGACTGGTTGCATTTTGACAGCACGCAAATGAAGATGACCATCCGTCTCTCCTCATGATTAAAAACAACCTTCACTATAATGTCTAGCTGTTATAATAGTCTGAAGATAAGAGGCAAGATATCTTGTCGTTAAAAAAGAAACCCAACTACCTTATCTTTTCTTCTACAGGCAAATTCTTCTCCACCCTCCTCTCGTTTCCTTACTCCCCCTGGTGCGATCGTACAGAAAAAGGGGACGTTATCAGATGCTGGAGGCTGAGGGTGGATCCAGCTGCTTCTCAGTCAGGGTAGATGTGGATTTCTATATGTGTGTACGTGTGTGTGTGTGTAAACCCAGCTGCTTCTCAGCACAGTCAGACTTGCTGGCATCCCCGTGTCTGTGTTGAGCAGCGATGCCGGGGGCAGCTATCTGGGTGGCTAGGCCTGCTGGCTGGCATATGGGTTCCATGGGGAGCCTGTGGGCCAGTCAGACTGCATGAAGCAGATGTTGGGAAGTCAGGGAGAGGAAAAAAAACGACTGGTGCAATCTCATGTTTGTGGCAGGTAAAGTGTAACCAAAACCCCACCCTTCACCCCCTGTGTCATTTGCGGAGAGCCAAATTAGTGGAAGATTGAGACACGAATTAGTGGCTATTTGATCACAACAAAATTACGGAGAGACAAAACAATGCAATCAGTCATAACACAGGTCAGTGGAATCACGTTACACAAATAACAAGCGGTAATATGTGTTGCACAAATGACACACAGTAAACAGACAAGAAAGCCTGCCAGGAAGGCGCTTTGAAGTATTCAGAGGGCCTGCCGACCCCACCCCCTCCACCACCCCCCGGTAAATTGTCTCAAATGAGCCCTCTATGATTTATTACATTCAGTGCTCTCAAATTTGTCTGGATATAAATAAAGGCTTAATATACAATCGTGGATGGATATCTACCTGTGTGCTCAGTGGAATGTAAACACCTTTTTGCCTTAAAGCCTCTTCGTGTTCCTTCATGTTCTTCAATCCCACGCTCAACCGCTCCTGTCCCAAACACGTGGAGCAGCAGCGGGAGGTAAGAGCAGTTCAGAACAGCTGATTCAGTGTGGGCTTCGTCGGCCTTGAGGTTCAAAGCGAGAGGCATCGGTCTACAGAAGGGTTCGGATGCTTGCATATGCTGCCCCTAAATATTTAGACAATGGCCTCTATAATTGGACCAGCCGAGAAGAGGGACAAGGGAATGGCAAATTAAAAAAGCAATTAGAAAGAAGCCTCCTACACGACTGCATGTGTTTTTGTATCTGTGTGCACGTCGATGGGGGTGGCGGGCCAAGCTGATCTTTCGATGATTAGTGTTCCAGAGTGGGATGAGGAAACAGTGTGGGCATAGGGACACCATCAGATAAATTGGAAATCTGTGCCAAAAAAGTCTTTACCACAGCTCTATATATAAACTGTAAACGCTAATTAGCCCATTTACAAATGGCTGATATCTCCATCTCTCTGTTTTTTTTTTTTTTCTTCTTCTGAACTTCGTATTATCTTTAGGATCTCAACAAGAAACCTAAACAAAAAACACTGTCTTTGCTTAGACTCCGGCATTAGTGCATTTCCACCTCTGCACTATCGTTAAGCTCTCAATCGTCAGCCACATGCCACGCAGGATGCCCCAAAAGGCTAAGTAGCATAGTTACTTCTCCTCCCTTCCTCCAGAGAAAGTAGCTCTCTCTTTTTCAGCAATCACACTACGGACGTCCGTCCCCGAAGGCAGATCGGATGCAATCTGAACTAGGAGAGAGAGCTGTCATGAGAAGGCCTTCATGACTATAGTTTATTCTGCGCCAATTCTCAAAAATGAGATCTATTTTGCTTTCTTTTTTAAATGATTCTATTCCCTATTAGTATGATGCAAGGACATAATTAAACATGACACAACGCTTGATTGACAGTTTGATTATTATAATTCTTGACAGTAGATGATAAATGACTGCTTAATAAAGATAATTATTTTATGATAGTATCAGGTGTGAGGACTTAAAGATGAAGAGAAATGGAATGCAAGGCTTGAACTTCCAACAACGAAACAACAATCAATAAAATGCTGTCTATAAAATTTAATAAAAAACATTTGTTTACAGCTCTTTCATATGTATATTTTTATAGTAAATGTCATCTATCCGGTCTGCCGCTGTTGGGTGCTTGGACAGGACCCTATAACCCTACACACATACAAATCCAGCCACAGCATACAAGCCCAGTTAGAAAATGGGAGAGTTGTGCCAAGAAGGGCATCCGGCGTAAAACCTGTGCTATGTCTTGTAGATCAAATGATCTGATGTGGCTACCACTAGGGTAAAAGGGACAAAGCCCAAGAAAAAAAAGACAGTGTAATCTATAATGTAACTGGGAAAGGATGTTTCTTATATAAAAGCCACAGCAAGGTTCATAATGGTCACATTCAAATAATTATAAGGTATAAGTAACAAAAGATGTAAAAAAAAATTTTTTATTTTATTTACCGTACCACATGCAACAGGTTTCCCAATTATCTTTGTTAAAATACTTTTTTAAGTTACAGTGCTTTTTCTCAAAAATATAGGTGTCTGAGCACATCTGAGCTTACGTGACTGTCTTGTATGTGAGTTTCTGTGCATGTAGGTTTCACAATGTAAGTTTCATGTAGGATTCCTACAGGTTCTCCAGTTGTTTCCCACCTCCCAAATACATGGCAGTAGGTGGACTGGATGAAATTAATGTAAATATGTGTGTGCATGTTGGCCTGACCGCAATCAACGACAATCTAGTCTCTCTCCATCTCCAGTCCATCACAGTCAACCAAACTGAGCAGCAGGTGAAAGTGAGTGATTGAGTCAGACCAAAGTGAATTAATGACATCATGAATCATGTACAAACATACAGTATATCAGTTTGAAACCTGATTACCTCTGCCAGGAAGTTTGACATACAGTACTGTGCAAAAGTCTTGAGAACCCCCCCCCCCCCCCCCACATTCTTTCTTCTTATTAAATTAATTAACATGGTGTAGATTAAATCAATGGGAACAAGTGTTTTACTGCGGCAGTGCGTAAGAAAACAATTTAAAAACTGATTGTTCATGCAACAACCTCAGCAGCAACCTCATTTCCTCTCTCATCTGTTCCAACCACTCAGCATACAGCATCACCAGTATACTAAATTATACACCAGTATACTGTTTCTCACTGGTTCATGCCTTAAGTTAGATTTTTTAATTTTCTTTTTAATGATTAATAGGACACTGTGTGGCTTAAGAATCAAAAGCATTTTGATGTAGCAACAATGATGTAATGTCTTTAAGTGTTTGCTATGGATTCCATGTGGACAGCTGGTAGGGTTAGGCATTCATTTGTTTAATGTTCAATCAGCCAGGGAGCTAGGTATCTTTACAGATCCATTTGCAAAAAAAAGAAGAAGACAAAGAAATAAAAAAAACATCCACAGTATTTAACTCCATTTCCCCAGCCAGGAAACATGCTCTCACCTGTCTTGTGGAATGTGCTTTTCATAGATTTGCATGTTTTGCATATAATTTGAATCCCGACCCTTTACTTTCCTTGTTATTGTATAACTGAGCTGACAAGAAAGAAAATAAAAGCCATTCAGTCGGACAGCTCTCTAAGCACCTGATTCAACTGTCTACAAAAGAAAGTCAAACAGATCGCCAGATTAGACGACTGGCTTGGGCAAGTTATCCAGACTTCAGAGCAGACAGCTTCCCTGTGATCTATTCATTCCCTTTAGGCTGTAACTGTGTGGAGTTCTCTCCGGCTTGAACAAATCAACTCGGAGCTCTAGCAAAAAGGGAAAAGACAATTCCCCTTTGAAAAGGTGTTGAAGCAAACAGAGCATCCATCACATCCATCCTATCCGGGCCCATTTCTCAATGACTCAACCCCAGGCTCAATTCTGTGGGCATTTATAAACAAAGCAACTTTTCACACGTTAACAAGATGCTTTTAAGGCATCGGGAGGGTTTGGCTAGTTTGCACGCCACACCAGAAAACCCCTGAGTGCGAGCGATGATTCGACAGCCGGAGCAAGCGAGTGCCGTATATATACATTAACGTATTTATCCTTGTAAAGTGTCATTCAGTGACGGAGACCAGCTCTTCTAAAATCCTGGAGGTAAATTTTAAAGTAAACAGTATCCTCCCAGTATCCTCCCAATGTCTCCACATTCCATCAACCCTCTTTGGTATCAAAGTCTAGCGAGTGATAAATGGGTGTCTTTATTGAATGTGCAGGTAAATATTTAGCGATTGGGAACGAAAATCAAAAGGAGGTCAGGGGAACTAGTGAAAGGATCATAAAGAATAGAACTGTGTGATACACAAAGAGCCATGGTGGCTTGTAAGGACGAAACACATCAATACATCAAAATTATCGGGAAATCAGAAGACACAACAGGAAAACCAACAACACAACATCAAATCTGGACATATAACAGCAAAAACAATGACACTAACACTCTCACTCATCTTCTATACCGCTTTGTCCTGTATTCAGGGTCATGGGGACCTGGAGCCTATCCCAGGTGGCTTAGGGCATGAGGCAGGGTACACCCTGGACAGAGTGCCAATCCATCACAGGGCACACACACATACACACACTATGGGCAATTTGGGAACGCCAGTTAACCTAACCTACATATCTTTAGACTGTGGGAGGAAACCGGAGTACCCGGAGGAAACCCACCAAGCACGGGGAGAACATGCAAACTCCA
>JAQMYL010000007.1:22082259-22094615 GCA_030014365.1 Clarias pachynema | reverse complement strand
ATCTCCACATCATTGCATTCAGTTTTTATTCACAATTTGTTAAGTGTCCCAACTTTTTTGGAATCCGGTTTGTACATGACAGTCCAGTTTTCTATGAAAACTGTTTTTGCATGAAAAGAGAAAGGTGTGACAAAGTTAGCAGAAGAATTCTCCAGCACTCTCAGTAAAACCTAACAGCCGCTTTACTTTGCAAAGTCGTGAGAACATACAAAAAGTGCCATGGGAAAGATGCCTTTGAAAAAAATTCTACACAGAGCAACTTCTCCAAAGAGCAATAAGGAGAAATAACATAAACACAGTCAATATTTGGTGTGAAAAATCTTTGCGTTAAAATAATCAGTAGTGTTAGATACAAATTTGTGCAGCTTTATAAGTAAAATAAAGCTGTTAGGTTTTACTGAGAGTGCTGGAGAATATGCTAGACTGGATCTAAAACTCCGGATTTCTGGTAGTTCCCAGAATTTCAAAATCTACAAAAGGGGGTAGGGCATTTTCATATTTAGCTATAAAGTTTTGGAATAGCCTTCCAGACAATGTTCAGGGCTCAGACACAGTTTCCTAGTTTAAAAGTAGACTCAAGACGCATCTCTTTAATCTGGCATATACGTAATTCATCCCATAACCTCATATTCCAGTACATCTATCCTGATCCAGACCCCATCTGCCCTCTGCACCTGCTGACTCATCCCTGTGCTGATTTAAAGAACTTCTGTTATATTGAACTTTTAGCTGCATAACACACATGATGTTATATAATTTCTATCCGTTATCACCCAGATGAGGATGGTTCCTCTCAAGGTTTCTTCCTATTGCCATCTCAGGGAGTTTTTCCTTGCCACCACCCTTGGCTTGCTCATCAGAGACATTTCATTCATCATTCATTCATTCATCTCATTATTATCTAGACACATTTTTCTCACACATACAAACATCCATAAATTTTCTTTTCAAATTTTGATTTCATTTTTATGAAGTTGCTTTGAGACAATGACCATTGTTAAATGCGCTATATAAATAAAATTTAATTGAATCGAATCTTCTAGTAACATTGTCACAGTTGTTCCTTTCTATTTTAATGCAAAACACATGAACCTACGTTATTATTATTATTATTATTATTATTATTGTTGTTGTTGTTTTTGTTTCCATCTGAAAATTGGTCTGTCATGTAATACCTTGCTTCTGTAATGTTATTTATTTCATTATTTATTCATTTCTAAAGTATGTTTGGAAATAATGATTGTAGGAAATAGTGGTTTGTACATAATAATGCAAACATGATAAAAATTGCCTCTGAGCCATTCTTTTATTTACGGCTACAAAGCTAACTAGCTTCCAACACAAGGCTGAATCCCAAATCGCTCTCCAACCCCTGATCAATGGCTCTACTTGGTCTATACGACAATGGATTGTACACCCTACATAGCACTTGGGATTCAACCCTGATACCCGAATATTAATATAGCTAATATTCTAGTTTTTTTTTATTTATTATTAAACCAAGCAAATTAAATAGCTGTCAATAAACTCGTCTGCTACTACCATCAGTTACCTCGGCTTTACTTATACTGAGAGAGAATTGCTGCTGTTTTGCAAAAGCTGCAAACGTAAGATGTACATTAGAAACTTTTTAAAGATAAGTGTTGGTTTCTCTAACCCTAATTTCAGACTAGAAAGTGACAAGTGGCTCAGGTATTCTGTAATTTGTCTATTTTAGTGGGGAGTGTAGCAACCGCTGCTATTCAAGTTCAAGTTCAAGTTATTGATAATAACTAACTATTATCTAGCTAGCTATTGTCTTTTAAACACAAAAATAACTAGCCCAAATAAGTTATATGGACAAAGCATCTGGCCAAACCTGTTTATTGTTGAATGCAGGTGTTTCAGTTAGGCCCCTTATCCCCAGTAAAGGGGAAGCTTAATGCTTCAGCATACAAAGACATCAGTGCCTGACTTACAGTAGTAAATGCTCAAAAGAATGAATTCCAACAGAAACACTCAGAAATCTTGTGGACAGCCCCTTCAAGAAGAGTGAAACTGTTATAGCTGAAAAAGGGGGACCAACTCCATATTAAAGTATATGTATTTGGATACAATTTGATTGCAGGTTTGGCCAAATACTTTTGTCCATATAGTGCATTTAGCCAATGGCTAACCTGGTGTAGGGGAGAAGAGTCTGTCCACATGCCATCGGGCAATGAATATTCCCCACACCTGAAGAGATAGACGTCATTTCAGTGTCAATTTCTAACAGGGTTGAGTTGCCAGCTCAACGTCCAATTGTATCTGAGCAGTTGAGGGTGAAGGACCTTATTTAGGGGTCCAACCATGGCATTTGGGTTTAAACCGCGAACCTTCTTATCAGCAGTTTAGCACCTTAAACATTGAGCTGTCCCTTCCCCAATAGCTAACTAGATAAACACTAATTAAATAATGGAACAAATAGTGTAAAATATTTTTTAAGCTAAGCTAATATTATTGTCCTTCTTCCAAAATTCAAGTTTGAAATGATCAAAAAGTAACAAGTGAAGTAAAAGTAACACGTTTCTAAACACACAACATGCTAGGCTGTATTAGCTACACTCACATTAGCAAGCTTTATTTTTTCCTCTACATGCATTTACCATAAGGATGTATATGATACTGTCTCTGACACTGAGACTTTATAATGTCTAGAGCTTTTTGCTTGTAAATGTGGACACTGGCTTAGCCTTCATTAATGCACTTAACTAGCTGACTAGCTCACCATATGTTACACCATTATGTCAGCAACCAAACCATGACACCATTATGCACCACACTGGAGCTTCCTCTTGCCTGGTAGGTTAGCTAATACAGTTATGAATCATCCATAACTATTAGTGAACAGCATGCTCAAGGAGAAAGTGTGTTTGTGCCTCCATGACTCGACTGTGATTTTACACAATCCTGAGATGACTGTGCTTTAGAACTTACTGTAGATACCAGTTTGCTTAAATTATAGGCTTGTGTGTACTGACTGAGTCGGGCTGTCATCCCCGGAGGAGGAGAGATTTACTGTCAGAAATGTCTGCCCAAGGTCTTTTGTTTTAAATTACCTGGGATATCCGGCCCGCCGTCCGTCATCTCTCTCCCTCTCTCTCTCTCTCAAAGCTCTTTCATGAGTTCCTCTGCAGATGTAGTGTGTTTAGTAACGTGTGTTACTGCTGTCTGCCGTTCTCACACTCACTCAAACACTTACCGTGAGCTCAACTGTGAACTATGTCTCAGATAAATCACATTGCAAGCTGTCATACATTTATTGTAGCTACAAAGCATGCTGACTCTCTCCAGATGCCTAATTGACAATGCCTTCTTTATTCGGCCCGATGCTTAGGGCCGTGTACTGTTTTCTTCCTCTCACGTCTACTAAAGCTATTCAATTTCCTCAACACAAACAGTCTGCCTCTTATGCTATCCATGTTCATGGGGACAATTAGTGTTCCCTCTACAGCCTATTGTAGTCTGAAAAACACCAAATCCTAATTACTATTATTGGACCCTGCATCATGTACCGCGTTCTGTTGTAAATAAACCATTTAGACAGCGCATAAAATTACAAAGGCCGTAGTGTTTCCTTGAGAAAAAGTGCAGGCCACAGGATAGGGAGGCATCCTCCGAACACTAAAACAGGATTTAAGATAAGACAGAGAAACCCTAAAGGACCTAACCCTTTCATTCATTCACAAAACCGGATGGGAAGAAATAATTTGTGGTGGCTTTCTGAGTCCCCCCACACTCCCTCTCTCTCTCTCTCTCTCTCTCTCTCCCTTTCTCTCTCTGAGCATGACTTCCCCCCCCCGCCTCTCCCTGTAGGTTGATTTTGTCAGCATGTCTGTCGTTGGTTCCCACTTATGGTTTCATGTGATTTCCTATCAAGTCCTAACGACATTAAGCTATTTTTATCAATGGCTGCCCGCCTATTGTCCCTTCTAACCTCAAGCCTTCAGTCTCCATTGCAGAGCTGACTGCAGTTCAGTAGTTTATCCTGAGCTTGCAGAAGTAAAACCGGTCAGCTGACTCTCTGCCTGTCTGTGAATTAACGTTAATATTAGCAGGAGAAACGAAGAAACAAATGAAGGAGACAAAACCATAACTTGACTGCTGCACAACATCTATTGAGTAACTACAGTGAATAATGAATACTAATAAGACCAATTGAATCAATGACATACAGATAACCTTTTTTTTTTTTTTTTTTTGCTTGCAACTGTGCTTTGCAGTAATTGCTCTTGAATCACACCAACCGGATGCAATTGCATCAAACTTCTTATTACCAACTGGAGTCATAAATAGCTTTGTTTGAATTTGACAAAGCAAGCAAGCGAGCAATAAATGCTTTTTCGAATCAAGGTAAATGTTTTTTAAACTTTCACCGGGAGTGGCCTGCCCCATGGCAAAACAACTGTGTTACAACTTGTCACTCTACCAACTTGGGTTAAGAGTATCGCACCAATGTAAACTGCTCAAGATTAATAAATCCTAGAGACAGAGCCCTGCTTTGAAAAAGGGCATCCATGTGATTGACTGTGATATTTGCTGTTTGAGTCATGCCTGGTGGTTTCAGAGCTTCTGGAATTTACTTGCAATTCTCAATGTAATTGGATCTGAACGCCTTTTCACACAGTTTGCTACCTTCAGGTGCAACCTGCAAGTTGTTACACTTGAACCTATGAATCTATTAAAGATGCATCAAGATTTATATGACTTGCTGTTAAAGATCTATGTTGATACAATCCATGTTGTCAGATATTTATTGGTCAAACTTTGGCATACAAAGCCTGCTGTTTTTCTATTTTTATTATTTTTAGTTAAATATATTAAACTGGAATACATTTAAGCAATATCACATGAAAGGGAGTGCCATTGTACTGAATATCAGAATGACTGGGGTTATTATTGTTTGTTTATTCAACCAGTTATTTTGATCCTCCACTAGATATCCTTCCACGCCTAGCGGAACTAGCGTTGAGCTGGCAAATGACAGTTAGCGACCGACAGTTAGTGTAATTAACAAGGGTGAAAGTAATTTTAAATTCTGTAGCCAAAAGGTGAGGAGAATAAACCACGAACATGGTGAACGGTCTTGAGAAACCTTTTTACTTAAAGATTTACTTAGTTCCACTTAATACTCTTTAGAACATCAGATCCATTAAGTTTTCCGGGGTTGAATCCCAAATAGTGTTAAATGGAAAGTTAGTGCACTAGGATGTACAATGCAAGTGCCAAGTAGTGAGCTTGGTTAGCGGGTTAAAGAAAAATTTGGGATTCAGCTTTGTTTTAGGAGCTAGTTAGCTTTGTAGCTTGTGTTCGCCATGAACAACACAAAACAATTCAGAGGCAATTTGGAACGTCTTAGAAGCAAATACTAAGGAGACAAAATGTTAAGATGACATAACTTTATCAGATGTGTTTTCTTGCTGAAAGTGCTTCCTTGACTGGGTTTATATGTGGGTTTTGGCATTGGCATCAGGTAAGTAATGCCCTTTTTGTCCCTTTCGAATTGGGCGGGACCATGGCAAACAGATGTCATGATATCAATTCAATAAAATTTTATTTCTATAGCGCTTTTAACAATGGTCATTGTCTCAAAGCAGCTTCACAAAATTAAAAGAAGAAGATTATGGAAATGTGTAGGAGAAAGGAAAAATGTGTATAGAGCATAGTGTAAACGCATCAGGTGCAAACGTCTACATCACCACTTGTCAAGTCCCTCTCAGCCAATCAGGTTACTTGGTTCAAACTAACTGTTATGTAATATCGTATATTCATAAAATGAACAATTACTACAAACTTGACAATTTACAGGTAAGGGCACTCTTTACTTTTAATAGTAAATCTATATATATCAGTACAGATGTATTTAATAAATTTAAATACTGTGCTTACTAATTAAGCTTTTGCAAACTATATCTTAGTGTCCTGGAGGTTTTTATTTCTGCATAGTCATTTAACAGGATGCATCTCATCCAAGCAGACATGTTTTTCAGTGAGGTTTGGATTAAAACCAATTCATACAAAATGAATCATACCTTTTCCTTCTTTGATAAAAGGTGAATTGTAATTTCCACCAATGCAAATAAATAAATAAATAAATACCCCATGGGAATGCCTCACAGGCAACCTTTGATTTAGAGAACAGAATGTGATTCAAAGCAATAAGCTGCATTTATGTCTTAAGCACAATAGGAAGTGAAGCAATAGGGTGGTTCTTTGAGAAAGCTAATACTCATACATTTCACATACTGCCATTTTGCAGCCTAGCAAAAACAAATGCATGAGAATAAACTCAGCAAGTTGAAAATATATCACCAAAGAAAAAGGCTTTAACAAACAGACCACTTAAAAACAAAAGCCTAAATGCATGAATGAATAAATGAATTAATGAATGAATGAATGAACGAACTGATCCATTTGGTCCATGGCAACAACTAGCTATGAAGATAGCAAGGTCTAGACCTCGGTAATCCCAAAAAAATTGTTGGGGTTCTTTGCATGCATTCAGGATGCAATTTACTCTGGATAAGGGTGTCTGCCAAATGCAGTATGAAATCATTCCATTGTGAAGAATATAAAGAAATTTTTTTATGTAAGAAACACTGATATGTCTTTAATTTTGATGCATATAAAAAAGAAACAAGTTGACAAAATAAATAATATTGTCAATTTCCAATTTTAAGAGTCAACCTGTAGTAGAAGTTGAGTTTATTTTACTCATTAGAATTAACTATCAGGTTTCTGGAAGAACACCCCAGTAACATAACATTGAAAAAAAATCAACAGCTGACTTAGGACAATCAGTTGTAATCAAATATTTACTCTGAGGGATTCCTACAATGTGGACTTCATTAAAATGTCGATCTCTGTTATGGCCGTGATTGGGCCCACTGTATTTCTTTTTTCGGACTATACAACATCAGTTGGTCTCGTGACCAAAAGGACAAGTGGAAGCAGTCGGTGGCAAGCATTGACAATTAACAAAAGAAATGATAAGAATAGACCAAACAAACAATAACAAAAGGAGCCCAGTGTGGTTGCAGGCTGCAGTCACATTCCTTAAGGTAAGACCAGGAGGTCGGCTCAAGCAGCTCATTTCCCCAGGTCATCGTCTTTCACAGGGACGCGCCGCATCAGAAGGGCCTCCGCTGGAAATCAGATCCAATCAGATGTTCCCAAGGCTTTGAGAGGGCCGGTAGAAGTCCCCCTATTTGATATTTGATCAGATTTGCCAGGCTCTCTAACCCCCCCACAGCCCAGCCACTCTCTTTTCCCCCTGCTTAATGGGAAGTAAGAGTCAGTAAGCCTTGTGGAATTCAGGACTCCTGTTACATGAGCATGTGCTTGCCGTCTGGACAAGGGCCTTTTTTTTTTGTTTTTTTTTGCTTGCTCTCTTTCTCTCTCTCTCTCCTCCTCCCCCTTTCTCTTGTCCTCTCTCTTTCTCATGCCTATTTCTCTCTCTTCTTTTTTATCTGTGCACTTAAGCCAAATGTCACTGCATGCAACTGCATTAATGTGTGGGCCTGGCACATGTCTTGAGAAAACGTTCTCCTCATTGTATTCATTGCAGTCATATCACTATTTCCAAAGTGTTACACCCTCAAGTACCTGGTGGAGCATGTCCCTGGCTTGCAAAAGTGCGATGTCTCATAGACTAAATATCTTGTTGAAAAAGATTACATGCCAACGGCATTATTCTCTGCTTTGGCTGTTCCAGAAGGAAGGAAAACCGAAAGGTCTTTCCCATTATATAAGTCAGATGACGATCAACAAACGACTTGAACTCTTCTTGGCTCGATTTTTTATCGAGGTGTCCAAGTAAACACTGTGTCATTTTTTGTACATAAGATTATCTTTCTTTGTATTGGATACTAAAATTCAATACAGTGCATTCATTGTCATAGTTTATAAAAAGCCCCTCAACCCAGTAAAGTTTAGATTTTCTGTGATCAGGACAAAAGCATTTGTAATGTGGTAACCAAACTCTTTCATGGCCAAAACATGAAAACTTCCAGCTGTGAAGCAGAATCCAAAAAGATAGGAGAAAGCAGCATGGTGAAATCAGTATACAACAGGAGCAACAAATCAGGTTCACCAAGATTTTAAAGAGATTTTGTGCAGCTCCAGTAACATGGCATTTCATTATTGTCCTTGAACTAAAGCTAATTAAAAGTGCCAACCGCTGTCATCGGATGTTGGATGAGCAGCTGATCTGGATCACCAAATACACTGATTGCGCCAGATAGTCATACATATCCCAGCATCCCAGGCCACACTTTTTCCTCCACATGTCCCTGATTAGCAAATATGTCTTCTCAGGGAATACTGCCTCTGTTCTCCAGATATCTCCACCCATACCCACGTATGAGGACAACCTGAAGTTCAGTCAGTCCTGTGCTGAAGGATGCATTACATCATATGCAACCCTGGACATCCAGACTATGCAGAGCTTCCTTTAGGTCATGTGAGCTACCTTGGCATGACTTGCAGGTTACCGCTAGCTTGCTCTGGATCAGCAACGGTTACCTCTGTGTCCTTTAAGGCTGGAGAATCCTTTTGTAATAGACATCCAAGACAGATCATTCATTTATTCATTTTCACACTTAAAGCACTTTCCCCACATCTTTACATGAACGATTAAGGACTAAAAGTGGCCTCTGCAAAGCCGAGAATCTCTAGTGTGTAGAAACAAGGGCAGGTTTTACAGTCCATTATAATCATTTTGATAAATGGTGCACCATATCCAAACCCACAACAAACCTTTCACTGTGTGGCCATTTCTGGCTGCCTGTGGGCATAAAGTCTATAATATTTCTGACCCTTCACCTCAGCCCACAAAACCGCTTCCTCCAGCAACACTGTGCCGCTCATTCAGAGTCACTGGACTGTTTCAGCCACAAGTCTGAAGATGTCTCATGAAGGGACAACTGGAGTGATGCCCTTCATTGCAACAGTTGAATAACTTCCGTTCACTTCAACTGCAACCAAAGGAGCAGAGTTGAAAGGTCACAGTTGTTTCAGCTCTTCTCCGTGCTTCTCAAAGGTGGAGTGGATTTAGCACCCTGTGCTGTTCTGTGACATATTTGCTGAAGTCTAAGTTATTGGCCTACGTATATGTAAAAATGCACAAATACAAGTCAGAACAAACACATTCAAGGTAGACTTGTTAGACTTGTAAGTCTTATAATGTTAAAAAGCAGCTGCCTTCTTCAGAATGCATGCATGGGAACAGTATTTACTCAGCGATGAATGGAGGAGTACAAGCAAGTGACAATCACTGGTTGTCTCAGTGTTTTCTCACCAATGTTTAAAGGAGAAACCTGTTTACCTTCATAACCCTCAAGGAAAGGTTTCATTGGCGCCTTATGTCACACTGTATTAGGGGTCAGTGAAGAGTTGAATGATCTGCTTGTGGCACACGTTCGGTGCATGAGAGGGACTGATTCATAAAGCACACCGGACAGAGGAAGGAAGTGTGGCCTCCACCACTGACTTAACTTCCCTTTTCACTGCTCTGACAGTCAAAAACTCAAAAACGTGTGGAAGTTGAAAAAAAAAAACATAAAGTCCCTGTGGTTTACTGACATTGTGAATGTCTTCGCTTTGTGGTTTTTAACCAGCGTCTGGTCCAATGACAGATGCAGAAACATAATCTTTCTCTTTCAGCAGACAACCACATGCATGCACACACAGCAACACTGCAAGTTCTCTCCTGTTAGAGGCAGGATCTTCTATCGATGATCCAATCACAAAGCACGTGTTCCTGAGAATCCGACCAGTCACATTACAATTTCTCTGACTGGTCTACCAATCCCTACCGAGTCTCATCCCCACACCCCCCAAGCTTTCACCATTCACAAAAAGCTCAAGGCACCTTTCTCATGTCTCAATTGTTCTTCAGTGAAACTATTGTGCAATCCTTTTAAGAGAATCAGGAACTGAAAAAGCTAAAATTGCATACACCCAAGAAAGCCCTTTTAACTCATTAATTCCTTTGGAAAATGACAGCAAGAAAATTGTATTCCTTTTTTTCCAGATCACAGTTGTCCAAATTCTCTCAGTGATGAAAACTAGCCTTATGATCATTTACGAGCCTTTATGCACTCATAATAATGTATCTTTGCATTATAATGTATAATAATGAAGAAAACTATCTTTTCATTCCCGGTGTTTCCAAGGGAAAAAGCACTAACTGCTAGCAATTTTCCCGGAAATTAACCAAGCCAATGGAGAACATGGGGGGAAAAGTCTCTGTTTGGCCTTCTCTTGGTAGCATGGGGGTTCCCAAAGTCTTGATCAGATCTCTCTGCTTGACTACTAAGTGGGAACCTTATTCAAATGCACTATCAGCACTTTTATGCAATAACAGTCAATATTTAAGAAACGGCAGAAGCAGAAAAAAGCCAACTGGACAGTATGGCTGTTTTGCGAGGGTGGATCCTGTAAGGCTGATGAGGGTGGAGGCTTGAGAAAGCAGAACACGCTCTTGGTGGGACACGATCTCAATCCAGGCACTCCGAAACTCATTCATGGAGGTGCACCATACAGGCATACACTTGAACACAGACAGATTTGCTGATAATCGCCCCAGTGAGTGAAAACTGATGATCTTTGAGCATCGCTCTGGTGCAGCGTAGTGGAAAACCAATGAATACCATATATCCATGAATGAGTATGTAAACATCTAGCAGGAAAACATGGAGGAAAGAAAGCAAAAAGATGTTCCAGCACAACAGGCTGCATTATTAATGGTCTTCCTTCTACTCAGATTATCACTTAACACTGTGTGTTTAAGAAAAGAATGCAACCAACCCAACAATAAATGCCTTCTACCCAATTTGATATGGACTTCATAGGAATCTTTGCAAGTCTGAACGAGTTCAAAGTCTATCTGTGAGAGTTTTTTTTTTTTTAATGAATCCATTGGAAAGAAAACCTCTCTGCTGTGCTAACTAGGCTACATTGGTAAGCTAGCCGGACCACATGCTGTACGCTAGGCCGAGAGCACATGGCTCGGGGGAGAGAGCTTACGTGGGAGCATTACCCCTGCCTAGTGTGTGGGCTGGAAAGTCTTTGTTGTAGATTACTGTCCCATGAGAACCCGGAGCAACAAGCAGGCGGGGAAAGCAGGCTGCATGAGGGAGGGGTGTACTTAGACCGACGTGCATCAAGCCAGGAATGCTTGCTGCCCCCTGATACACACACTCAAACACCAAACATGTGCAGATATACACACAAACACCCACAGACACAATACTCAAGAATCATACAGTAAACAAGACTGATGAGGGAACAACATCAGAGGATGTCCCTAAACAAAAGGCAGTTGTAGGACGTGTTCTCAGACTGATACTCCTGACCAATTCTTGGAATTCCAGCAGATCTGGATCATGCTTAAGGTAGATTCAAGATTTTGGATGAAGCCATCTTGGGTTTCAGCGTGAAAACTCCTTGCTCCATGAAAGAGCTTTCCATGGAGCAAGGCTTTTTCTTTTAACTGATACCATTCATCAAACTTTACAGCTTTTTCCCACTCCCTTGACCTCTGTAAAGTTCCACATCACATGTTTGACACTCCAGCATGCCATGTGCTGGTTAGTCGAGTGTAGGTCCCAGCAGTGTATTGGTGTGTCTTATGAGTTATAAAAGTCATTCTTCTCTGATACATCCCACACAATAATTAGCATTGTGCTTATATATTGTTCCTCAGGAATATTAGAAAATAAGTAGCCATGCAAAGTTGTGTTTGGGTAAGTGATTATGTGCATAAGCCATAACACCTCAGAACTTTAACGCATTACTATTGAATTGTCCCCCAGTAAATAGGGGACAGGAACTTGGGCAACCAACACTCATTTATGCCTGTGGGGAGCAAAAGCTAGCCAGTCCGGTCTGATCCGACAGAACATCCAATGCAGCACAAACCACCAAAAAAGTAAATGCTTGCGGCAATAGGAACGTATAAGAACACCCATTCCACCACAATCCACTGTGCAAAGCCCAAGCCTGCCGACCCGGACTCCTAACTTCCCAGGACACAACCAATCGAGCACGGAGACCCCATAATGCAAACCACAGGATCTGCTGCCAATGTCCTGTGCCAGAAACTACAGCATACCCCCAGAGGCCTTGTAGTAGAATGCCTTGATCGGCCAGCGCTGCCCAGGTGACACAAAAGTAACCTACACAATACTGGACAAAATGTCTTGCATTGTTATAATATGACTGATCATATCCATGCACACACATATACACACATTCGACTCTTGTCTCCCACTGTTACAATTAGCATTACAAGTGGGTGAGCAGGTAAGCAGGTAAAAACAATGTGTCTTACCTGC
>JAQMYL010000007.1:22061473-22074544 GCA_030014365.1 Clarias pachynema | reverse complement strand
ATTCGTCACTGTAACAAAGACTAGAAATTGATAACAGGGACAAAGCAGGGGTGGGCGTGGTCTTGGTTTGGGGCAATGACCAAAATTTATTTGATGCTGGTGTCATTGGTCATGGTAGTTGGCACTATTTTTGTTCTATCCAATATACCTGTCAAAATCTAAAGGCATGCCACAGTCCAATCCAGAGACTCAGAGAAGAATTCCTATGACTTGTGAAGTTTTTATATTTAAACTCGGGATTAAAGAAATCTTTACTGAACTTCTCAGCTTTTGTCATTAGACACCCCATTAGAAAATGTCTCTAAAACTGAATAGATGGATGAATTAATACATTTTCTTAGAATGTCTAGATATAAAGGACTAACAACATAACTTTATTTTTTTAAACAACATTCAAACTATATTTGTCTCTTAACATCTGTAACTGCCTTCATGTAAACTATATTTTTTAACCTCAGAGAAATACTCTCACATTACTTCCCATGGTTTATCAAGACCCAGATGGAAACAGCTCTTAAAGCTTTCACATCAACAGGGTTAGGATCAGTTGAATGGGCAGGTCCAAATCCAAATATCTCCTACATAGCTGTTACATAGGAGTTTTGATTCTGATCAGTCAAATATAAATATCTGAAAAAAAGCAAGGGGCTCCAAAACTTTTTTTTTTTTTCCTTGCATCAACATTTATGTCTGATCACATGGAGTGGTGACACAGGAGCCACTAGAAAACATGTGTGCTTTCTCAACCAAAGCAGTGGTCAGACCAAATGCAAATTACAGAAAAATCCAATTTGCTGAAAGGAAAAGGAGGCAGGGCCTGAAGGGCGTGTATTTGTTTCTGCCAGTGTGGTAAAGTTATTGTTTAAGTGAAATTTGACCTTTGAATACATGTACTATAGACTTGTAAGACCAATAGAAAACAAGTTGAGGCTGTAGTGGAAAAAAAATAGACAGGTTTCTTATTATTAGTGCTGGAATAGCTGGCAGTTAGTACGAGTGATAACTTGTAGGTTGTAAAGTGGATAAAACATGGATGTCTTCATGGAAGTGTGTCTTCTATGTCCTGTCAGTGCACAGAAAATTCACAAAACCACTTTTAAACACATTTTGTAGTTACAGGCCTCAGTGGCTATTGGTACTCTTACAAGAACTTCATGTATTCATGCAACATTTTGGATTGCAGCAAATAGTGTTAGGAACGAGCCAGTACACTAATATTTGTATGAAATCTGGTGTTTATTAGTAATTTATTCATTTTCTACATCAATTATCCCGTACAGGGTCGCGGGAAGCCTGGAGTCTATCCCAGGAGACTTTGAGCATGAGGTGGGGTACACCCTGGACATGGAAAAGTCAAGGACAAAAACGTCTTGTCACACAAAAAAAAAACGAATTTTGTCATCATATATCTATATGAATAAAAGAAAGGTTTTGTCTGTACATTGGTCAGAATTCGCTCTTTCAATGATATCTTTGAAATGATACATTTCATACATTGGAGGACCCGAAATCAGAAATATTGTTCTGTCTATATATCTGGACAGAATTTAGTGAAACTGAAGTTAAATCTGAGCCATAAATGAAAACAAAATCTTGAGTAGAATGGAAGTTATGAGCAGTTATGTGCCAGAGTATAAACCACATGTTTTGAGCATACCGCGCATGCAACAAACTGTGGGCGCGTCTGAAATTTTATGTAAACAAAATGTTGAGTAAAACGATGTTATGAACAGTTATGTGCCGGATTTAATAATCTACTTTAAAATAAGCTCTTAATAAGCTACTTGCTCAATTTAAACAAACACCTGCACCAACAGATATTAATTGGAAAAGCTTACTTTAAGTAAAAGATTACTTAATATGTTTGCCGCTGAAATAACAGCACTGAAGTGGTATAAGTGAAATTTAATGCTCTGGAGTCGTTTTAAGGCAAAACTTCATCTTTATGCGATCTACTTTTTCGATTTCTCATCTGTGATTCATTCTCCGATTACTGAACAGGGAGTGTATTTGGATGATGATGAAAGAAGTACAACTTAGCGTAAACAAGGCATAAGATACTCAACCTTACAGAATTTTATTTCTTTGTATAATAAGTTAGGCAGAGAGTTCTGCTGTACAGAAAGATCAGCAGACAGACAGACATGTGCATGGGCTTCAACCTGAAATTATAATACTGATGATCACTGATTACATTAAAGGTCACCCACTTTAACTTTTCAACTTTTTCGACAAACTTTTTACCCATCAACAATGTGTACTTACGCTAGTATATATGTTCTGTGGCTCAGTACATACAAATACTGTATAATGTCCATGATAATGTGTTAGCTAAAATGAACAATTAAGTTGAACTATGCTTTTTCCTAAAGTTTCAACTTGTATAAATTAGCCTTTCTTCTGCTATTATTGTCACAAGTCAGAAATACAATGTTTTTTTTTTTCTAAGAGGGAGAGGGAGAAACAGAGGGCTAAAGAGAAAAAAGGCTTCTACTGCTCAAAGCACAAGAAAAAGTCTATCCTTGTTTGTTCAAACGGGAATTTGCTGGTTAGGTGAGAAATGTCCAGCAAGATGAAGTTCAGAGTGGCATGAGGAAAAAAGACATTCCTGTGGGTGAATGATTGAAAGGGCCAATGGCCGCTGCGGTTTCACGGCTTCCGTGGTTCTTCACATAGATTCGGACTGTCGCCACAGCTCCTGAGCTTATGAAATTTGTTGTTCTTGTTTCACACTCCATCACTCAAATGGTTAATGTATGTTGGCTGCTTTAATCAGATTTTATAGAAAAAAGTACCTGGTTTTCTGAGCTTGAAAATTAACCTCCACATAGCTGGGCAAGCACCTGACTGACGGATGGGCAAAGTCAAGCATTGTTTTGGAGAGTGAGATTTAAGGCTTCATGGAAAATGCCTGAGGATAATTGGTTTCACAGTGATACTGAACTCTGAATAGGCTGAATTTTGGTAGCACAAAACCAAGACACCACTGCCATTAGTTACTACCATTAACATAAAGGGGTGTACTTGGTCTGCAGCAATTTTTAGATATGTGGTACCTGTAAAAGTATCTTCCACATGAATGCCAGGAACCATGATTTCCCAGCAGAACGAAAGTATAAGACTGCCTCTGCCAGCTTGCCTTCTTTTCATAGGGCATCTTGGTGCCATCTCATCCCCAGGTAAAAGAGAACATGATTCATCAGACCAGGCCAACTTGTTCCACTGCTCCACGGTCTAGTTCTGATGCTAACATGATGTTTTTGGCACTGGAGAGTGGTCAGCATGTGATGATCTACAGCTGTTAAGAATTATCTTCATTAGTTACTAAAACGCTCATTTTGTACAGGGTTTGCTGTACAGGGCTGGAGTACCTACACCCTGGATAGCGTGCCAATCAACTGCAGGGGACACACACCCACACAAAATGGGCAGTTTGGGAATGCCAGCTAACCGAATCTGGAGAAAACCAGAGTACCAGAAAGGAACAGAAAGGTGAACAGGGAAATCATCTGTGCTGAATGGCGTTACAGCTGGCCAACTCATCCTTCAGCCATTTATGATCTTGACACCTTCCTGAACTAGGTCCAAAAACAACATGCAGCATGCTTGATGTGCTCTATACAAACATCAAGAAGCTGTCAAGTCAGAGCCGTAACGATCGTGTTTGTGTAGCTCATCTGTTTTAAATACTTGCTGCTCTGCTGACTTCATTATGCTCAGTATTTAACAAGGCTTGAGAACGGTAGGGCCCAACCGTGTCAACTTGGTGGAGCTGGAGCTTGAACCAACGAACTTCTGGTCAGTAAACCCAGAGCCTTAACCACGCTGAGCTACCACTGGCCCTAACTTGTTGTATATTCTGCTTAAAGCTGCCTCACATAATACAGTTATGGTATTTCTATTGTATTTTATAAGTTTATAGATTTTATTGTGAATTATTTTAGTATGTTTATTTATTTTAAAATCCATGTAATTATTTTTATGTATTTTTTTTTCACATGTTTAATTGCATCCCGTATTTGTGTACTTTTTTTAAAATCTCCTAATGCTTATTCCTGAGTGCAGTATTTTCTTTTGATCTCTGATTTTAACTAGTGCATTTCTTTTTAAATTTCTACTTGATTATACAACAGCATGAGGTAGCACAGTGCACTATAAATAGTAGTAGTAGTAGTAGTAGTAGTAGTAGTAGTAGTAGTAGTAATTTTATTACATTGTTAGGTAGAATTTTAGTAGGTTAACTAACTAGCAGCCCTAGTGATGCTATGTGACTTAAGTGGGTAGTGATCCCTCAGGACTGGTCATGTGGTCATAGGATGAGAGGAACAACAAGATCCCTTCACTCTGTGTTACACAATGGTATACACAAGAGTTTGGCAGTGTTGCAAAACCTATAATTTAGATACTGGATTCAGAAACATAAGTAAAGACTTTAAACTAAAATCATATTTAAAAGGATAAAATAAGGAGGATTTTAAAAAGGAAACCCCAAACTCTATTTTAGTGCAGTATTGTATCATACTGTATATTCTATTATATACTGTAGATAGGTGGTATTATACAGAGAGGAAGGGTGATATGAAACAAATATAGTACTATACATTGTAAGATAATACGCTATTGTTGTCTTAACACAAGTTTCTTAACAAGTTATCAGAAAAAAGGAACCACTAAATAACTCATACACTGATGCTTTTACTGTATATATTGTAGACATGATAAAAATTAAAAGGATTGAAGTTCATTTCAATGAAAAAGGTTGGATTTCATGGATTTATAAAAATCAATAGTTATTATTTTTTATTTATATTTTATAGAAATAATAAAAGTATTAGTAGTTCAACAGTTTGCATTTCCTTTCCCAAAAGTGATACTGCATAAATGTTTAAGAACCAACAGTCTCATTTGTCTTTTCATAGGTATTAACAACTCCAATTCCTTTCCTTTACTTAAAAAAATGTGATTTTTTTTTTTTTTACTTTTTCTTGAAGCACATTTCATATTTTTGTCCTTTTTGAAGTTCTAATGTTTTGTAGATAAATTGTAATAACAATGTTACATATGAGTTTCAAACCTTTGCTCTATTATACAATGGCAAAAAAAAAAAAAAAAAAATCTTATAATATATTATTATAAGAAACTACTGGAATTTTTTTTTAAGAACTGTCCAACACATTATTACGACCTGTGGACTGTGCTGAACCTGCAACTTCATGGAAGAAATGTGTTCAGAAATAAATCAAGACTGGAGATCACTTAAAACCTTAGGAAAGATGTGTGATAAAAAACAACAATGGCAAGCTGCTAGGGAGGATAAAGATTGCACGTTTGAATGATGGGAAAAGTGCATGTGGTCTGATGACTCCAGATTGGCTTTATTCCAGAGTGATGCGCACATCAGGATAAGAAGGGAAGTGCATGAAGCAATGCAACCATCATGCACAGTGGCCACTGGAGGCAGTGTTATTACCATCTGGGGTTGCTTCAGTTGGTCAGCTCCAGGCTCGGCACTGTCATGTGACAATAAAATGAAGTCAGCTGATGACCTGAATGTACTGAAGGACCAGGTTATCAGATCTATAGACATTTAACTTCCCTGGTGGAACTGGCATATTCCAAGACACACATTGTGATAGTGTGGTTCTTGGAGCTTGCGTAATCAATTTCCCACATGAAGTTGCCTCTACACCGTGCACCATAATCAAAGCTAAAGACAGTCAATGTAATCTTGGCATGTGACTTTTTTTGACCGGCAGTGTGCAGTATGTATTTCACATCAAATGATTTTATGTTTACCTGCCATCGGCCTTAGAGATGCACAGGACGGGATTTGCAAATCAAGGGAATACGTCTCAGCATCTGAACAAGGACTATCACAAGAACCAGTGATCCACAGCAGGTCAGACTCGAGGTCAGAGGTCATGACCAAAACTCACCCACAGCATGCAGGCAAAGTGAAGCAGACCTGACTGCGCAAAAACCAATGTCAATTCCAGATGGATGTGATCTTCAAAACGGCATGACGTCTGACACACACAAAGCTTCAGTTTGCCTAGTCCTATGTTTGTTAAAGAAATAACATATAATAAGCTAGTTAATGGCAAATAAGCCTGTATAGCAAATTATACTTGGCCATCTTGCAGAAACTCAGCAAGGTGATTTATATATGATATATAATATTTACTCACTCACTTACTCACTCATCGTTTATACTGTACCGCTTTATCCTTTATACAGGGTCGCGGGGGGCCTGGAGCTTATCCCAGGAGACTTAGGCCAAGAGGGATGGTACATACTGGGCGGAGTGGCAGTCCATCACAGGGCAGACAATGAGCATTAGGTTTAAATTTACACACTGAATAAATTTTTGCTTGGCAAAACATATAGCCCAGATATCGTCACCCCATTCTTTTACCACATTTTTTACAAACAAATGTAAAAGTAGTTTATTAGTATTAGTTTAGTATTATTTTTCTTAATATAGCAAAAAATATTTTGGCTAAAGCATGTTTGGATGCCTATAAATAGCATTTTCTTGGGAATTGGGAAAGATTTTGTTGCTTTGATTCTTTGTTAACTTGCTTAGTCACATCTGGAAAGATATGAGACTCTCTAGAACATTCCAGATGAAATCTGGGGCAGAAGCTGAATACAGTTCTTCTGCAAAAGTTGCTATATATACAGTATTTGAAACTTCAAAAGGTTGCTGCAACAAAAACTAACAATTTCACTAATAGCCTACTTTAGACAAAACTTTTATATCCTTCTATGTTTCTGAATCAGTGCCAATCCTTTTTACTGTTTAAAAGGTATATTCCCTCACAAGCCTTTATTTGCTTAACGTCTTCTAAAAACTTCCCCCAAACTAAGTATACACCGAAAGGGACAGGTGGCGAACGCTTAAGGATAATGAAATAGCAGATAGGAAGAGACATATTGAGAGTCATATTGTTAACTTTTCTTTCTTTATGGCAGGGAATTTACCTGAGTGCACACCTGCAGCTTCATTCATGAGCCCCGGATTAGGCTTTGTGCATGTGAGACTATGAGGAAGTTCAGCGTACGGCTGGGGGGAGGTTACATAACAGCTAAGTCAATAGGTGTCTGAAGATCACAAGAAAGTTTCTGCTGCCGGTTATGAACCTGAAAAACAATGGCTTTGCAAAAGCTAGGAGTGATGGTGAAAAATCAATCAATCAATCAATCAATCAATCAATCGTATTTAATAAGTAATAGGGCAGGGTCATGGTGGATCCAGAGTCTATCCCAGGAATACCATGAGGCAGGAATTCATCCTGGATGGATGTATTCTTGGGCAAAGATTTTCACACTCATTTACAAGTTGGAGGAGCTAGTTCACCTGCTGGCATGTTTTGGGTAGAATTGAGGAAAACTGAGAAGTCAGAGGCCACCCATGCTGCACGACACTGGCACCACTACTTGCCGTGCCACCATTCTACCCATTAGTAAATAAATAAATAAATAATACAACAAGAGCCACACCTCTCTGACATTATAATGATTTTCACTTGATAGAATTAAAAATGTCTAGAAATTACTATATTCACGATTTGTTTCCCAATTTTTTCAGTACATAGGCTTTAAACCAAATATTACCTTATGCACCATTTACATCGAAGACACCAAATAAACATACCAAATAAAAATGTTTATATATATATATATATATTAGATTTTTTCCCCCATCTAGTGTTTATTCCACGCACTATGCACAGTAGCCTGACTCACTGACAGATTGTCAATCCAACAGCGAATACGATCTCTTTTGCCGATCTTTTGATGAGTTTTTAATCCTGTTATATAACCTACAACGCACCGACACGCAATGGCAGTCCTCAAGCTGTCCGGTTCCTTTCCAGCCACCCACTGCGAGAGACAGCAGAGGACAATTCAAGTGGCAAAGTTTCCCGCTTTCTCTCCCACAATCCAAACTGTCAATTTCCAGAGCAGCACTATGGCGGATTATTTCTAACCCAGTGGCCACAATCAACAGGTCCTGCTGGCTCATGGGTGGTTTGTCCTCGCGAGGACGGTCCCATTTGCTCACGTGCACACGTCCATGCACATATGTGATGTCAGAGATATGTTTTATACTCATAAGGAGAACGTGCCCTCCCTCCCCTGTCCTGTGGAGCGCTCCTTTTCTGGGCAGCTGTCCCCATGCTGCGTTCGTGAGTGTGCGCTTGTGTGTGAGGCTGGACTCTGCAATTGGGAAGCCGCATGCCACTCATATGTCAAGGGACAATACGTGGAGCGAGGCAGATATTCATGAACAATGGTCATCTGTCTGGTCAACCAGAGACAACACACCAATAATACAAGGCTGTCAAAATGATTCAAACTGACCCCACGGTCAGACGAGGCTTTGTTTCTCTGAATGGGCAAGGTTGGAAAGAATTTAACGTTGCCATCGTATCCAACGGTGCACGCTGTACTTTTGCAATTCGTCACTTACGACAGGATGTAGGTGTTCCTTTTTTTAATATAATCCTTTCTTTTTGGTCTGTTTACTAACTCCACCATCATACAAATGCTAAAAAGGCTAATTGAATTCCAGCTTGCCACAATACAAGTTTCATCCTGTGTACTTGCACAAAAGACAGAAGGATAAAAGATCACTCCAAGGCAATAGTCAATCACAGGTTACAGTTAACATTATGGAACAATCTTTAATACATGTTTAAAAAATGTGGTAGAGACGATAAAGGAAAAATCCACCTTGAACAAATATATTAATCTTAATCTGATTATTGTTAGTATTTTTTTATTTAAACATCTTTTATTGACATCATATATCCTGTCTACCTGAAGATAGTGGTGCACCTGGGAATTTAAGCAATGTCCCTCTTGGATGAATAAAATTCTTGGATCTTGAATCTTGAATTTATCTCTTCCTAAAGAGATTACAGCACCAGTGTCTGTTAAACTCTGCTCAAACAGGTCAATTTTCAAATCTTCAACTTTGATTATGCCGTTATTCTTGCCATCTCATTGATCTCTATCTAGCCTAACCGAGTCTTTACTTAGCCAAAGAAACAACTTTGAAATGGAATGGAATTGGGTTAAGAACCCTCCAACACATTATTAACATCTGGATGGATAGTATTGAAGCGTCAACTTTGCAGATAAAATGGGAACAGAAATCACCTACGAAGATTATTAAAACCGTGTTGAAATGAAGTTGCATGGGGGAAAAAATCAATCCAACAGTAGAAATCACAGCTATGTTTAATAGTGAAAGTAAAAGCATTTCACCCACAATTTGACAAGACCTTACAAAATTGGAACCAAACAACTGTGTGACCATCAGAAAACCAAAATGTTACTGAGACTAATCAGTAAAAAAAAAAAAAAAAGTTATTAGGGAACATAAATATTGGACTTTGGAGCACTGAAAAGAGGTCATGTGGTCTGAAGAGTTCAGGGTAGGAAGGGAAGCAAATGAAGTGATGCTCCCATCGTCTATAGTGGTCACTGTACAAGCCTCTGGAGGCAGTGTTATGATCTGGGGTTGCTTCAGTTGGTCAGGTCTAGGCTCAGCAACATTCTGTGCCAATAAAAGAGTTTCTCTACCCTGAGGAGCACGAGGAACCAGTTTCACACATACTTTAGACAACGATCAAACTACAGCAAATCGTAGAATGTGCAACTTATTTTTTTGTTTGTTTTGGCTCTACAGTGTATGATGTTGAACATTATTTGAACTTCTATATAATTATATACTTTTGAAGTTATAAGATGAATTTTTAGCCTCTGATTTAAGGAGTCAACATAAATACCTAAGGAGAATTTAATAGATGTGACTTTGAGAAAGAGACCTAACACTCAATGCTGTAATCTGTCTATTGCTATGTACACTTGTAATTATCAAAGCAGGTTGTATTACCAGAGTTATCATGTTAGCTATCGTCCATTAGAGGAACAAAGATGACGGCTTATCAAAATTGTTTAAAGATCAAGGTGCTCCAACAGTGAGGCTCACTTCTGCTACCGCATATCAATCTCCATAAAATGCACGCCAGTGGAAATGATGAAATGCTCTATGCCTCCAACTATCTTCCTTCCCCGGGTGGGAATCATTACTAACCTGGGAACCTAATCCCTAAGGAATGCTTCCTTCTATAACCGGATGCATCCATAGCCCCAGAACTTGAGGGAGACAGTCAACTGAAGCTGCCGGATTGAATTTACTCCTGATTCGCAACACAGATCCCTCTATTGTCCAAACATTGCAGCTTCTAGAGAGCAGTCATGAGGAAAGAAGCTGGGAAGACAGCAAAGCGGCATGATTTGGAAACTTAGCAGTGCATAAAGTTTTATTATGTGCGACATCTAACCTACAATAGGGCTAGCGTTTCAATCCACAAAATTAGTTTTAATATAAGCAAAGCACAAGTGATACAAGCTATATACAATTCTAGCTTCACTTTCCCAACCGCAGCAGTGTGCGGACTTTGAGTAGGGCTGTAGGTTTTTGGACACCGCTTGAGACAGGGCCAGAGTCATCTCCATTTTCTTTATAGTTCTAAATTATTCTTTCACTATAGCAACAAGCCATTTGTTTATTATATGTTTTTTTTTTATCCTGAAATGTAATTTTCTTTTCTAGATTGAACCTAACATAAAAAAAAAGTGAAGCATCACCTTTGGTTAAATTTCCATGCAAGATTTTCTTCCGTCATTTTTGACCCACTGGTTAGAAAATTATTTAGATACACAAGGATGACCCCGGGGCCTCACAGGAGAACCAGGTGCCCATGACCAGGACATCACCTGAACATTCTACATGTCCATCAACAAAGCTCTTCCTGGAGATGAAAATGGAGAAAACTATAAAAGTATGCTTCCATTCATCTATTTTGTCCACATTTAAGAAAACCATCTAGAAGAAGACCTGCAGCACCATTCAAAAGTTTGGACCCAAATTTGGATTTATTTTCTACATTCCAGAACAATACTAGAGATTTCAAAACTAAGAAATGACACATATGGCATTAGGTAATTAAGTAACATCTCCAACAACAGTCAGTTGTTATTTTAAGATGTGATGAGCAGCTGTTCTGGAATAATTCTTGTAAGAACAGTATTGGGAAGTGCATTTACTAAACCCATCAAATACCATGATCAAACTGGCTCTCATGAAGACCATGCCAGGAAAGCAAGACCAAAACCTACCTCAGATTAGAGCCGTTATGAAGGCTTTACAACTGTTCAAAGGAGATTATTAAATATTTTGGACACCTTCAGCATTGTTATACAGCGTAGAAAGAAATAAAAATCAGGAAAGACCATGGAATTAGAAGTTGTGTCCAAACATTTGACTGGATTAGTGCACATAAGGCTGCTAATCTAGTAGGTGTGTATAGGTCCCGAGCAGGGGTTACATCTTGTCGTGTGTCTTTCATATCCAACAATTTCTTCATCTCTTATGAACTCAGCCAGCAGCTTCTAAAGAGATAGATCACTATGGTTGGCACAGATAGAAAGAACAAGTCTGAGGTCCCCTCTCCTCAGTGTTCTCATGAAAGTTTGCATACTGTCCTCCATGTGCTAATTAAGGTTGATTGATTTGTTCTTCATGTTGTTTTATCTATTACCTCATTTTAGTCCTTATTGTTGTTTATGCATGTTATATGTAGGGCAACGGTTAAATGATGGGATACCTTTTTTTCCTTGTTATTTTTTGCTATATGTAGTCTTTTGCACTTTGAAAAAGTTAAACATAGATATTTTTAAAAAGTAATTAAATGAATGACTGGGTAATTTGACAATGGTATAGTGGTTAGCACCATGAGCTCTCACCTCCAGGGTAGAGGGTTTGTGTCCTGCTTCGGGTTTGTATGAGCGGAATTTCCATGTTCTTCCTGTTTTTGGTTTGTTTCTTCCCACAGTCCAAAGACACGCAGATTAGGCTAATTGCCATTTCTAAATTGCCAGTTGTGTGGGTGGGTGTGTGTGTGTGCTTGTGCACTGCGATATACTGGCACCCTGTCCAGGGAGTACCCCGCCTAGAGCCCCGATTGCCCTGGGACAGGCTCCAGACCTCCCATGACCCTGTACAGGATAAGCGTTAAAGAGAATGACTGAGAGCTAGTGAGAGTGACAGGTTAATTCTTCAATTCTTCATGCAAAATAGATGTGATGTTTAACATTCAATGTTGAGTTATTTCAATTTAAGAGGTTTAATGAAGGCAAGTACTTTTTTTTTTTTTACCTATAAGGGGAATATATAAAATGTGAAGATGGGTTAAATGGAGCTTCATTAATGTTCCAGTTTTTTGCTCTCCATGACCGTACCCATGGGTTCTTTTTTGTAGCCATGAAAACCCTAATAGATAATAGAGGGCATTTCTATTTCTACATATTTATACTTGTCTAGAAGCATGCTCAGTGTAACATCCTAAGCCTAACAGAATAGATTTAAACAGGACCAATAGTGCTGATAGGAGCAAAGAGTGGCCCTGCAAAATGAACCATTTAACTGGCCCAGAGATAAACTTACCTCAAGCCCATCTGATCTATTCATCATCATCATAATGTCCTGAGTCCAACTCAATCTGGTATCATTCACAGGACAGAAGGACCTTAGTTCCATCTAATTGAACACCTTCAAAGTTCACTGATGCTGTTGTTTGAGCAGTTCCCTAACATGACGTGAGGTCAGCGTGTGGCACTCATTAATGCTGCAGACCCTACAGAGCACCTGCTCAGCTGCCAAGAGCCAAGCTACAACCCTTTTGCGAGCAATCACCATGAAATATATTCCCAGAAGGATTTGGCCACTGTCCACTCTAGCCCTGTACCCCTCCCCTGACCAAACCTGGTCTTGCCCTTTCTACCCTCTGCTAACAAGAGGTGCTTGGCCGGTCTGGTGTCTGTGGCACCATCTCCCATCTGCTTTTGGCTGCAGCCGCACGCTTCAGCAGCCTACTGACCGTGCCAGAACCTCACAGCCATTCATACGAGCGAGCTTTGATTCCTTTTGTTGTTGCTAACTGTACTGAGGAGTTCACATTTGTTCACTAATAAAAGAGATCCTTGTCTCTTTAC
>JAQMYL010000007.1:22031629-22061373 GCA_030014365.1 Clarias pachynema | reverse complement strand
GCACCATCTCCCATCTGCTTTTGGCTGCAGCCGCACGCTTCAGCAGCCTACTGACCGTGCCAGAACCTCACAGCCATGATTCCTTTTGTTGTTGCTAACTGTACTGAGGAGTTCACATTTGTTCACTAATAAAAGAGATCCTTGTCTCTTTACTCAAGGATGGGGCAGGGGTGCTGCAGAGGAAGGGAGATGTTTGACTGGCATTTGCTTTATGTCAGTTTACCCACACTTCAATGTAGTGTTCATCCACCATGCCTCTGACACGCACATATAATGTCTCTGTATTGTTCTGGCAATAGCATATTTAACAGAGAAACACTTCACCAAGTACTGAATGTTTTCCAAGGATAGCTCAAAGGCTGCCACCATAGTCAATGTCGTCCAGAAAGATGATGAGATTACTTGTATTCCACCCATTTCCTACTGGCTATAATGTCAATTAGTCGAAAATGTGCCATGGGGACGTTTCAGGGCTGATTTGTTCATGGTCAAACATGAACGAGAGTACTTGTATTCCACCCATTTCCTACTGGCTATAATGTCAATTACTCAGAAATGTGCCATGGGAACATTTCAGGGCCGATTTGTTCATGGTCAAACACTGACGAGATTCATCAGCAAGTGGGTTAATTGGTTAAATCGTTGGATCGACACGTCCCAGGAACAAACCCTAGCATCACCAAGCTGCCACTGTTGGGCCCTTGATCAACCCTCAACTGCTCAGATGTACTATGACCTAAATGTAAGTTGCTCTGGATAAAAGCATCCACCAAATGCCATAAATTCAATTGTAAGTAGAACAGTGTCAAACACACCTACATACATGGTAGGATACTGGGAGAAAAAATAACTAAATATCTGTGTTGCTTGTATTCAATATTAAACATGTGATGATTTAAAAATTTTTTTTTAATAAAAATATATATATTCCTTATGTGCATTAATGTTCAACCTAACACTCTAAACCGTTCTAAAAGGTTCGTCTTCTGAGGAGGAAGGGTAAAAGATTTTAAGTCGAACAATACAATTGAGGGCTTCAAAGTACAGCCCCTTCGGAAAGCTAGAACAATTAACTATTCAAAAAACATTATGGGAACCTTTCTCGAAGCATTGGTGCTAAGGAACTGATTTTGGGCTCATTTGTGGGGAAAGGATTGTCATGACAGGTTTACTTTTTTTTTATTCTGCATTCATTGAATGAATGTAGGTTTGCACATTGATATATGCTAGGTTCATTATTTTATCATGTCCTTGTACCCAAAGGTGAGCTACAGTAATTACAGTGCACCAGCCTTATGAAAAAGTGAATATATGTATCATTCGGGTATTCCATCTCCACAACCCATCACCACACCTGAAGCAACAAGTAAAAAAAAGTGTCCAAATTGTGAACGAATGTAAACCAGGTTCTTTCTGGAAAAAAAAAAAAACTTTTTGAACAATTGTGCATGTTTAAGAAAAACTTTAGGAATAAATTATATCTTTGTGTCTTCAAATGCACGACTAAACCATTGTGCTGCCACCACAGTACTTATGCTTTTGCAATCCAGTAGGGATGGTCTCCCCTAATTGTCTTTGCATCCCTTGAAGGACCAGAAGGTCTACAGGACCACAGCATAGGTCCTGTAACGTACAGTAAAATTTCACACCGCTGACCCTCATTGTTTTTTCCACTCGCTCTTTTTCTATAAGTCTTCAAGGATGGGAAGAAAACACTTGATCTTGTTAAAAAAAACATCTAATGAGTTTTGAATGATTAGGGGGAACAAGGGTTAATGAGGTCATCATGGTGCGCAGGATGACCCCCTGTCCATTAGGGACCAGTGACCAGACATCATCATAAGCCAAGCGCACTCCATAACACCCCACTGGGCTCTGTCATGTCTGGTGGAGGGGAAACTTCTCACATAGCTTATAGTTGTGAAAATGGAGCAAAGAAGATGCATGGATGATTTGGTATTTGCAAGCTCCATATGGGCAGGATAGAAGAATGGATTTTGGATGTGAAACACAGTAATATTGTTCAATAGTCAATATTTAATTTTGACTTAATCAGATTTTTGATGCTGGAATCTCCCATCCATTGTTATATTGTCAGAAATGTCAACAAAAAAATAAATATATATATAGCCTATATATTAATAATATGTGGTGAGCCACATCTATAAATTTCTCTAAAAAGATTTAGCATTTATATTAATGTGTAATTCATCTTCTTAATTTCTCATGCCCGGTCTGCCTGAGGCCTCTGCTAACTACATGTTAGTTAGTGGAGTGACAGGTTCTGCGCTATTGTCTACCATCACAGCCTCGAAAACAAAAGAAGCACCTGCCAGATTAGCTCCCTGATGACCCATCAGCAAGCAGCAGCATTGCCCCCACATTGGGTTGCCATGTGCCTGACACAAGGCCTTCATTATTAAACCAACAGCCCAGCAACTCATTTCTAGAGAAGTCCCTGAGGGATTGAGTACAGTATGACATGCTTCGGGGTCAACTTAGTGCAACTGTACAGTACACACCATGTTGGCCCTTTATCAGGATTACCGTATGTGTGCCAAGAAAATAAGCCCCTCTGGGCGACTGACCTACTGGGGTGTGCTGAACACATGGAGCCATCCTTTCCGAACAAGCAATAAAAGGTCACATTATCAAACTATACAGCTACTGTACAAGAGGCCAGTATGCCCATGGATCGCCGTACATTGTGCTTGGGCACAGAAGCAATTATTTGCAGGTGCAGGGGTTATTTTCTCAGTCCAGTGCCAGGAACAACAGCATGGACAGAGAAACATGTGGCACCAAATTTTGCATGAATGTGCCAAGATTAAGCAACGCACTTGTTGCATACATCCATTTGTTGCACATCTGTCTCCGGGTCCAGTATGTGTGTGGTGGCCTGGTGAAACCCTTCACGTGATGAAATTTCAACATTTCTTCAAAACTATATCTATAAAGAAAACTGTTCCTGAAACGTTGTTGCAACTATCTCAAACGCGAGCACTTAGCATTTTACAATGTCGTTACCTTCAAAGAAAATGATCTTGCCTATAAAATAAATAGACCATTCTGACTATAGCACTGGGGCATTACAGACATTTATGACAGCTGTATTCTGAATTGATTAGGCATATGTCTCTTGAGCTAGCAACCTGCTGTCCCACAACTTGATTCAACAGATGTGGGCATTCAATGTAAGAGGAAATTACTCTGCACACACTGCACAAATTTCATACTGCACAATTTTAGCCCTTATTTCAAAGTCAGGGAATCATTTTGGGGCACAGGGTGCAAACTAAGCTCTGTTTTCGTTTTGTGTGGGAGTTTAAGTCAAAGATAAATATGTTGTTATAGGAAATTACAGCAAAATGATTGCTACAGCAAAAATAAAACAAAATATTATATGATTTCTGGTGGCTTCTGGCTTATAAATGAAAAAATCATTCATATAGGCGGCACGCTTGGCTTAGTGAACTTGGCTTATGTGGTTGCCATGCACTTCCAGGTTCCGGGTTCCAGGTTCGTGTGCATGGAGTCTGTTTCTCCCCCTGCCTGGTGGGTTTCCTCCGTGTATTCCAGTTTCATCTCACAGTCCAAAGACATTCAGATTAAACCTATTGGCGTTCCCATATTGTGTGAGTGCGTGCATGCATGCCCTGTAATGGATTGGCACAATGTCCTAGGTGTTCCCAGTTTTGTGCCCTAAATCTCCCTGGATAGGTTCCAGGCCCCCTGCGTCCCTGTATATAGGATGAAGCAGTATAGACAATAAGTGAGAGATGTATTAATTAATTGATTGATTGATTGATTATTTGATCTTTTTAGGCTAGAATTCAGCCACTGCAACCATTTGATGGCTCTTTCCTCAGCTTCCATTCCATACTTCTGCCATGCTTACAGGTTTCTTTCTTGACACTTGTCTCTCCTTACATGTTAATCATTATAACCATAAAAAGTTCAACATTTCTGTGCAAACACACTTACACCTGGCAGTAAAAAGCACTGTGTTTTCAGAAAAGAGTGGGGAAAATGTTCATTTAAGTGAGAATCATCAGATCATCCTGGTACACTACAGTGGAAACATGTCTAATCAGCCTGTCCATCTCTATCTGATAACCATAACTTTTCTTTGCTGATTGTGAAAAAAAAGGAAAACACGCCCATTTTAACCGCTTTCTAATAGGTTGTAACCATACCTTGCATTGTCTAAATACTTCTTTCATCCCCCGCAGGAAGGTTTGGACATTCCAGACTAATCTGATTGAGATGTACTCATGGTGGTGATTAGCATGCAGAGATAGAAGGTACCCATAAACAGAAAATGCATGGCCTGAACCTGAAGGAAGCATTTCTAGAAGAACATTGCAGGATTCTACATATAGCTAAATCAACTTTCACATCCCTTTTATTATATCATGCAGTGGATGAAACCAAGCCAAGCTCAGAGCTACATACTGTGTAGTGTATACGGATTTAAACCCAACCAGCAGTGGCTGCATGCTTTCTTGCAGTGTGGTTCCAAAACACTGCGAACCAGCTGATAAGCTTGGCACACGGGATCAGAAACAGGTCAGTTTGCACCTTAGTCGGTTCAGGTACGTGTGGATTCCAGGATTCTGCCGCCCACGCTGTGAACACAGGTTGGAGGGTGCAGTCAGAATGGAGCCACCTCAGCAGAATGCGTATTTGTTTTGGAGAGTAAATAGAGACCAATTACCATGCGGTAACTTTGATCAGCCCTCTGTGTTGTTTGTGAGAAAGAATGACACGGTTACTATGTTCTAAAAACCGGGAATGACATAATTCTGGAGAAATCAGGATGAAGAAGTAAAATGCTTCATAGAACGAACATTATAGCTGGAAATGTGACTGGCTTTAACGGTATATGGTTTGCATTTGTTAAAATTGAACTTGATCCTAAAGTAATTAAAAAAAAGTACTGTGATAAAAAAAAAGCTTATTAAAAAAAAAAAAACTATTTGCTTAAGCCTAGAGCAAAATCATCGTAGGCTTGAAATACCCAAAACCCTAAAGCAAAAACAGATCCAGTGGATACAGTGTGAGTTTTCCACAAACATTGAGAGCTGAGTTGGACTGTGGTTGAGCGCCACCCCTTGGTAGACCATGCCTGTTACTAGCCAGCCTGCACATCCACCTCAAAGAACATACCAATTAAGAGGGGTATCAGTGCTGGGCTTTATGCGGCATGATTCGCAGTACCTTCAGACAAAGCTCCCTTCACTTTGAGACATGTTTAAAGAAATGGAGCACTCATCAGAAAGTGAATGGAAGGAACAACACACGAGACAAACGCGCTTTCACAAGAGGGAGTTTCTGAACGCGTAAATCCTCCACGCTCTCTTTGGCTGCGGCCTTAATTCAGAGGTCGATCATGTAACAACAACAAGCGGTGACAACCCCTGCTCCCCCAGCACCTTGTGAAAAACACAAGGTTTTTTGCGATGGACTTCAGCTCGAGCTAAAAAGAGCGCCGTCTCGAGATGCCCACACAATTAAATTACTCTAATGCAAGTAGACAGGCAATCTCTATACTATAGTCAGCACGCACAATGCACTGTAATTACGCATTCACAAAATGCAAGCATTTAAAATGTAGGTGTAAGAGAACTATAGGCTTGGAAAACAGAAAATGGGCCACAACCACCATGAAAGTAAGTGATCTTACCCTCGGAGCCCTACAAGAAAACCGAGCCCAGTGTCCTTATGAATAGCTGAGAGTTAGGCATGATACAAAGTTCAAATAAATAAACTGCAATGGAGTGTGGTACACCAAAAGGTCAGCACTATGAATTGAATGAGGCCCAGAAGTTTACCATCAGCTGTGTAATGCGGTTGGTTGGACATCATGCTTTTTAAATAAAAAAAAGAGAGAGAGAGAAAAAAAAAAGAAGTGTTTTTCTTTCAGTAGCTGAACTAAGAAAGGAGACAGAGGAAGTGGATGGGTCTTTAAACACAGGACTTGTGTCAAATTATTTGAATGCAGTCAAATATTAACGATATAACTTTACAGTGCTAGACAGTGAACAATGATATGATCTTATATTGCATAATGCATGCAAAGTGAAAATTTTGTGAAAGAACAAATCTCTCATTTATTTCCAACTAATTTCTGTTCAATCAACTTGGACGAAATAAATGAAATTAATATACCATAATTCATTTTTTTAAAAGGTCTATGGGTAAATCCATCTTCAATTCACATTCAGGTAAATAGCTCATTCAATAGCTTGTCTGTGCAATATTAATATATGACAATAAGAGTTGGTGCCTTTGATATACAGTATGTGCAAAACTCTGTCACCATATTGTCTTTAGTACAAATTTTGTTATGAATGTTATGTACATATTCAATGTTTCCGAACATTACTTAAAAAATAATAAATAAATAACATTACAGAAAAAAAACTTTGCATGCCTATAAAGAATGCAACATAGGAAATAGGAAAAAAGAAACTAATATCTAATAATCCTGGCATATTCTGCAGCTTACTCAGTAAAACCTCCCAGCTGTTTTACTTATACTACTGCAAAAATCTGTATTTAACACCACTGATTATTTTAAAGCAAAGGGTTTTCACACTGAATATTGACGGTGTTTATTTTATTACTCTTAAGTGCTCTTTAGAGAAGTTTATTTTATTTGGAAATGTTTTCAAAGGCATCTTTGCTTATGGCATGTTTTGTATGTGCCCAAAACTTTTGCACTGTACTATAAGTAAAGCAGCTGTTAGGTTTTACTGAGAGTGCTGGAGAATACGAGTTCTTCTGGTAACTTTGTCACACCTTTTTTTTTTTTTAATCTGAAAACTGGTCTGTCATGTAAGATGTTGCTTTCTATTACAGGTGTGCAAATATTCTTCTGTAATGCTATTTATTTATTATAATTTCTTAAATTTTTTTTGTTAAGTTATTTTTGGAAATAGTGAATGATTTGGTACATAATAATGCAAACATGAAATATGCTACACAGGTTACCACTGGAAAAAAACAAAACATTGTCATTTTATGATATCAGATTCCAGATGCAATCCCTCGTCTAACTGGCTGAACAAAAGTCTCTCCGCATCAATGAGAAGAATGTCGAAACAACCCAGAGGAGGTTCCTTAAAGCTCTGCTCTTTCTTCCAACCTCTTCCCAGAGCCCAAGATTGAGAGCTGCAGAGGGTCTATATTTTCTTAACAGATGGGTGCTCTGCTATGCTAAGCTGTGAGGGTGTAGCTCTTGTGGTGCATACGTTCAGAAATGCAAATGGAGACTGTCGGCAGATGTGGCTTTAAATAGCGTCACACAGAGAGCCCCACTGCTGGAACCCACAGGGCTCAGGCCTGAGTAGCGTTGGGGTTGGGTGGGGGAGCGTCCCACACCAAAATAAATGGATCCCTTTGGGTTAGGGCTGGTTTAAAAGCGTTAAGGCCTCTCGCTCAAAGACAGAAGGTTCGGTGGAGGGGAAGGAAATGGTGAAAATGTGCATTTAGCACTCTTGTATGAAGGGTCTTGAGAGTAGCGTGGTGAGGTTTTGGTGGGAGGGAGAGGGGGCAAGTGTTCGTAAAAATGATGAAAGAATGAAACAACGGAATACAGATGTTTCTGGAATTGAGAAATTACGTTGTTGTTTTTTTTCTTCCAGAGCACAGTTACAGTGTAACTCTGGCATCATTTCCAAACAGGAAACTTGATGCTTTGTGACAGTCCTAAAAAGATTTAGCAGAAGTTAAGTAGATGGAGATCATTGTAATCTAAAGCGACACAAGAAATGTAATAAACAAAAGCCTCAACTTAAACCTGCTCTTAGGTAAATGTAAAGCTGCAGCAGGAAGTGGTGAAAGTTAAATAAACACTTCTCTCTCTCGCCGTGCTCAAACAGAGGCCTCCCAGATGCAGCTTAAATGGACCGGAAGAGTTTTTTTTTTTTTTTTACCTTCTCCTTCTGGAAGGAATTCCCATTCACAAAAAAAAGATGAAGTGTTTTAAAACAGAGGCTGTCTCGCCCCATGTTTCTGAGACTGATGAGGCAACAACTCGCTAGATGATCAAACCATGCATACTTTCGATTCAAGACATGGTTCAAAAACATCTTGTGTGATTTTGAAGAAGAAGAAGAAGAAGAAATAAGTAAGAGATAACATGGTGTGACCAGTCAGTTTAGACTGCATCTGAATTCTTGTAGAAGGTTCAAGCACTCATCAGGTTCTCTGGGCTTTAAGAACAATCCAAATTACATTCATGGTTTCCGTTTATAGAACAACGATTTGCCTTTTCTATACAAATGAAATGCTTTATGTTGTGGAAAGCCTGTGAAACTGATTAGTTGTTTTGCCCAGCTGTTACAAAGTACTGACACTGGAGACTCCTTCCATAAATGTTATACAGTACACACATTTACTTAAACCTAGGACTTGGGTTACAGAAGGAACAATTGTCAGAGCTTCTGCTATAGAAAATGAATCAACACCTTCTGATCAATCTGATTTGAGAATCCAAGAGTGCTGCAGGATAAAAAGAACATATTTCTTTTTTTTTGTTAAATCATTTGCGTGTGTGTGGTGGGTGGGGGGGGGGGGGTCAGTGCATATTTTAGTGTATAAAAAAGAATCCTTAAATGTTTAAAAAGGTCAGCTTTTAGAACTTCTTGAAAGATGTTATCTTGACTAATTCCCAATCTCATAATGAGCATCATCTCATGTGGTTCTCCTGTGTAAGTCAATATCTGACAGATTACACACTCTTTAGTTCGAAGACCTTTTTAAGTGGTCTAAGCTCAACCATTAGGTCATTCGAGTTGAGGAATGACAAGGTGACACTGAAGTCACACAGATGTCTTGGGTATAAATGCTTTACCCTGGGGTGAAACGACTGAGAGACCACACTGTCTGCCACATGCAGAAAATGATGGCCTGGAGAAGGCGAGGTTTAAGCCTTTTAAGTCATGAATAGCAACATACACCATGAAATTGGGGGACAACAGAGGGCTATGAAATCGGGGAAAGTACCGGAGGTGTTTTTGGTAAGGTGTAAATTGTAATTGGTAAAGCTTAAAGACGCAGTAAACATAAGAGCTGTCTTGGAGAGGTGCAGATCCTTGTTGAATCCATGCTTTTTTTAAACTCATTACCATGCCATTGTGAGTATAGGTCAGATTTTCATGGTGTTAGAGAAAAGGGGAAGTGGAGGGCAAGTTTACATGGCAACAACCACCTCTGGTGGTCCCATTAGGGGCCATTAGTTTTACTGACATTTTTTTAAGGCCTTGGCATCCAAGCTGACCCAGACCTTAACTCCAGGCTGGACACCAGCACCACCAGGGCCCCTGATAAACATGGCTGTAGAAACATTCCTTTGGGAACGGACAGAGCCCTGCATCATCAAAGCACTGGGAAACTTTGGTTTTGACATGGCTCAGGTTTTGGCATTTGAGGAATCCCTTTTAGGCTCATTTATAACAGGGTGAGGTGTCAAAGATATCATGGAAACATTTGCCAAAGAGAGAGTGACCAGATGGTAGACGATGAAAGGATTACCATGTTGCTGATGGTCAAGTCTATCTCTAAGCTCTATTAGTTCAGTTATTATAAGGGCTGTTCAAGTCAAACCAAGATTTTGATTTTGCAGAATAACAGAGCACAGTTTTTTTATAGTATTTCTCTATACTATAATCCCTTGCTACAGGACTGTAAGGGGGATGTGACAATAATTTCCAGCCGAGTTCCATCAAGTAATGTGCAAGTGGTGTTGGTGAACAGATAGACGTGTCTCTTCTGTAACTTGTCAACAAGTTATCCATCAATTTTCATGAATGAGTGAATGAGTTTTAATTATTGTCACATCCCCCTTACAGGCCTGACCTCGCTTCAAGCCATTTCCACATGTTTGGGCTATTAAACAAGTTTCAGACATGAAGTAGGCAGTCCAATCATGGCTCTGGTGTACTAAGAAAATGGTCCTTCCTTGATGCAGAAGAAGAGATTCAAGTCGTTCTGCAGTCGTTCCTGCGAACGTTGTACTTACTGATCTCTTCTTCTGCTCATGAAACTACAAGTCCCGGTTTGAGCTGAACACTCCTTGTACCTGTAAAAAAAAAAAAAAAAAAAAAAAAAAATTTTACAAAAAAAAAAAAAAAAAAAATGAAATATAAAAAAAAAAAAAAAAAAAAAAAAAAGTTTGGCCTAGACACCTAAATATCTTATGGGATTATTTACATATAATTCAGGAAGGTGGTATCAAATGCATTTTATATTTGTTGTATTTTTATGCCTTTTTATGCCTTGTTATTTAATAAAGAATATTTAAAAAAATAATTGGACATTTTGTCTTTCATAACTCCATTCCAAGCATGCTCTGATGTGGCTCCCAGACAGAACAGGAATATAAGTTAAGCCAAAGTTACAAGTATGGCCACAGATCCACCACAAAGCATGGGAATGTATGAGTGCAAGTTATTGCCACAAGAATATCACTACATCCACTAACCAGTAATCACCCACACTGGTAAGTAAAGCAAAAGCAAAAGCTTAGATCTGCCTATCTATCTCTGGCACGATAAGGCTACAGGTCACCTGATGATAACACATTACACTTTGTGTTGTGAAGAAACAGGACGTTGACCAGAACAGGTCCTTGACTTTGGGGGTCCAATAAAACAATAAAAGCACAATAAACCCTGCCAACTAGGATCTGTGGGAGGGCTGCGGTCATACCAAGCAATGTCACAATGCTGGGAGCCAACGACTGACCGCTGAGCTGCATTGTTGGCCAGTTGAGGACCAACGTCACCATATAAAAATAAGAAAACAAAAAAGGGTAGTTGTAAAAAAAAAAATTTTTTTTAAAACAGCAGTTTCACAATGGTCCTATTCTTAAGCTCAAATAAGATATAAATGCCCCAAAAAGCTACGAAGGAGAGGAACTTTCCCGTAACAAAATAAGTGCATTCTTGTTCTTAACATTCCCTCATAAATGTGTTGGGTCTTTTTGTGTGAGAGTCTGGCTGTGGCTCAGTCAAGTCCAGAGCCGGCTTCATGAGTGCTGAACAATTATCCATAGTGGGAAAATACAGAATGCATTACCGTTAATCAATACAACAAAAAAAAAAAAATCAAATGAAAGATCAAGTGTGTCTGTTCTTCATTTTGATTTGTGGATCAGTATTTTAAAAAAAACCAGGAGTGTCTGAGTTTCCTCTCACATTTTAGAATCCACTAGACCATGCATTCAACACCAATCAATCAGTGCGACCAGTCAGACGCAAAACAACAGAGGATTCCAGAGCTCTCTCCCATGACAGAACCAACAGTCCATTATAATTTAACAGAAACAACTATACGTCTGTTGAAAACAACATTAGCCAAATACACAATTTCAGGGGCCACTGGTTTAAAAAACAAGTCAACGTTGGGTTAATTCGCAGAGTCATCAATGAGACCTTGAAAAGGGCAACCATTATTTAATAAAGTGTCAATTCTGATGCAATTAAATAAAGGAGTATTGTATAAGCATTAGTGATGAAACGATTTTAATTTTAATATACATACAGCAATACAGTTTAGATACTAAAAGATTCATTTTGTCATCTGTTCATTTACTGTAGACTACCTGAGCCTCCAATAACAGATAGACTCCATATTGAACTTCTAGCTGCCTAATATATATGACTTCAAATCTTTTCCTGCTATCCATTATCACCCAAATGAGTCTGGTTCCTCTCAAGATTTATTCCTATTGCCATCTCGGAGTTTTTCCCTGCCACCGCTGCCCTCGGTCCCTCATCAGGGACAATCTGATCTTTTTTATTCATACACATTCTCTCACATTTCATACACATTTCCATCATTTTCTTTTGATTGTCCAAAGCTGCTTTGCTACAATGACCACTGTTAAAATCGCCATACAAATAAGATTTAATTGAATTGAATTGAATTTAGTTCTTTGGTGGTAAATATACAGCTTGTAAAAGAAAACCTGGTGAATCTACTTCACTTGAAACTCGAGACTTGAAAGGTTCATCTTCCAGTGAGACAATGCAACATTTCATTTCAAAACTAAAAACCTGATGTTGGCCCAGTCCAAGACCAGATCTTGACTTGACTGGAAAGACTTGACAAGGTTTGATGGCTTGTCAAAGGGAACATGTCTCAGGATATGAGGAAGGCATCCATCAAGACTCTTTCCAGTTCCGGCACCTAGATGGTGAAATGAACTTCCTCTAGCTGTCCAAACAGCTGGGTCACAGGCAGATTCAACCAACATTGTTTCCTTCCTAAAAAAAAAAAGAAAAGAAAAGAAAAGAAAAGAAAAGAAAAGAAAAGAAAAAACAACTCCCCAATATAACTTTGTCTGATAGTGACCTAGTGATCAAGTATAGTAATGTGTCTATTGATAGAGACCTTTAAGCACTTCTGTACAGTAAGTTGCTCTGAATAAGGGCATATACCGAGTGTCATGACTGTAAATGTGAAAATAAAACAATTTCAGGTTGTATCGTTACAAAAAGAAGAAAGGTTCGAGGTGTATAAAAACATATGCAAAAACACTGTAGGAACCTTTATAGTTGTGGAACATCCATAAAACTGTTTTCTGTGCTTTTATCACTTACATTATACAAGCTTTCCCTGAACAGAAGGTGCTTTTGTTAAGAAGAATTAAGACTCCTCCACAAATGTTAAACAAGAGAGATAAACTAGACACATTTATTAACCCCATCACATTCAGATTAACAAATAAATCAATGGACATTAAAGTCAAACTGAGACTTGTGTTGAAATTTCTCATGAATAAAGCTGTAAAGCCAGCTGACATGTACGGAAGACTTCAAGCACATTATTGTGCTAGACTCAGTAATAGCCTCAGTAAAATATGTGAATGGTGCAAATGTTTTAAAGAAAGCCCTACGTCTGGGAATGACGATCCTGGCCAAGGTGGCTCAGAGTCCACTGCAGTCTTTCCCGTGACCATTCAGCAAGTGGAACACCTGTTGTTTGAAAATCGACAGATAACGTCGCCAGATTGTGGAAAAAAATCCATCTCTTTATGGAATCTGAACACATCATACACCAACACCACTTGCACATTACAGGAACTCGACTCGGAGTTGTTGCCACATTCCCCGTACAGTCCTGACCTCGCTCCAAACCATGGGCCATGTTTGGGCCCTTAAAGGAGTTCTTAGGACGTCAGCGTTTCAAACATGAATAAGGCAGTCTGATCATGTCTCTCGTAACTGTGCTCTGTTATTCTGCACATCAAAAGTCCCAGTTTGACCTGAATGCCCTTTAAAAATGTTTGCTCTCAGACAAGAAATCAGCAAGTCAACAATGTTGAGTTAAATGCATTTATTATCATTTATTTAATGGCAAAAGAAATTACAATGATTTTTCCTAAAGGATTTCACACACATTAGACAGTTTCTAGGGATAAAAGATTAAACACACCTGAATATTATTTTGTGTAGAATCATTTATTCCTAATTATAAACTGGAAAACAACCTAATAAAATATCAACCCCTATCATCTTCTAAAAAAAAGGCAGTATTAATATATAAAAGGAAGTGATTTTGTCATCTAAAAGAGACAAATAGAAAAACTATTTGCCAAATTAGTTAATTGGTAGTACACTAGCTAATTTGTCATAATCACAAAAGTTTTGATTTGTTTTATATTGTCCTCGAGTTACGTAATCATTATTTTCATCACTTAAATTGGCTAATTTAGAAAGTCATCTAGCTTCATGTTTTCACGAACCACTTTTTTTTTTTTTTTTTTTTACAAACCCTAGTTTGTATTATTATTTAATCTGATTGTTTTGAATGTATAGAAATTATTTACTGATATTACATCAAAACCTGAGTTGATTATGATGATGATCATCATCACTCACTCACTCATTATCTATACCTCTTTATCTTGTATACAGGACCGGTGGTCTGGAGCCTATTTCAGGTGACTTAGGGCATGAGGCATGAGGGCATGACAGGGCACACACACATACACACACTCACATGCTTGTGCACACACTGCGGGCAATTTGGGAAATCCAATCAGCCTAATCTGCATGTTTTTGGTCTGTGGGAGGAAACCGGAGTACCTGGAGGAAACCCTCCAAGCAGGGGGAGAACATGCAAACTGCTTGCACACAGACCCCGAGGCGATAACTGAACCCGGACCATGGAGGTGCAAGGCAACAGTGCTAACCACTAAGCTACTATACCGCCTAATTATGATCATGACTATTATCCTTATTATTATTAGTAGTAGCTGAAAATAAATGTGAATGGACAATTTTTACCCAAATGACATTCAAGAACATCCAAGTATATTCATAGTGACATCTACTCTGACAATTCCTTCTGTCCCCTGTCTCTCGGCTTTTTCCTGAGCAGTTTATTGCCAATGAAAAGGCAGATGACATGCCATAAAACCCTGCGAAACAGCAGTAATATAACCAAAACCACCACCAAAACACCTGAAAACATCGTGAAATGGCACTACAAAGTGATACCTAATGATGTTCTAATGCAACAAAAGCCCTTTCTTCACTCCTCTGTATATTTCTTGTTCCCCCCTTTTCTCTCATTCTGTTTGACAGCCTCAATGCCCTGTGCCTGCTGGCCAAACAGAGATGTGTAAGTATTAATTCCAAAGACGACTCAGGAGTGTGTGTCCGGAGCAATGTAATCTCAGCTGCATGCCAAGCTCAGGCGCGGGGCCGAGGCGTGGGGCTCAGGCGCAGGCAGCTGACAGGGCAAGGTTGAGTTGCTGTTGCTGTGTTGTCAGGATGTAGATCGAGGGGGGGGTGCAGTGGTGACGAGGGGGGCCTGCTGCACTATTCAGCCCTGGCTTTACCCACTTCAACCTGCTAACAATGACAGCTCTGTCCGAGAGAACTCCAAGAACCGAGCCGGGGCCCCCTCCCGAACTAAGAGCCCTGATTTGTGGAGTGTGCCCCGCTCCCTTCTCCCTCTGATCCCTTGTCTATCTGTCCTTCGCTCCTTTCTTTGGCACAGCACTGATGTAATCCAAAAACATCCACGGGAGCAGCTGCACAGCGAAACTGTCCTCTCCAGCTCTCTCTCTCTCTCTCTCCCTTGCTCGTTTTTTTTTCTTCTCTCACTCTATCTCTCTCAGCCGCTTTCTTCTCCTTTTCTTTCTCCAGTGGCATGCGAGGCTGTCACAGGGAGGGAGCTGTGGGGAGCGGAGACAATTAGGGCCTTTCTCTTCTCTAAAATGGGCTATCACTTCAAATCTCTTTTGCCATCTACCTCCGTATCCTGTTTGAAGAGCTTTCGGCGTCTGGGTCGAAGACAAATAAAGAATTCCGACAGTTTGGGAATGCTGCATCGGACATGGGTTTAGATACAGAAAAGAACAGGAATGATGAAATCAAGAAGTTTTGTTATAAGAGTTAAAAGTTGTGTATGATGTGTGGAAAAGCTCACCTGGTGCTCAGCTCTCAGGAGCTCTTACTCCCTGGTCTTAAGCAGCAGTCTTATCCCAAAGTAAAGACCATGTGTTTGGTTTTAAGGTTTGAAGTGTAACCTTTCTGATAGGCACACAAAAGCATTCACATTCGGTCTGAAAACGTATTGTGTGTGTGTGTGTGGGGGGGGGGGGGGGGGTCCTTGAAATCACATTGAACATACAACAGACTGTGAACTTCTGAAGGTGAAAAACTTGTGAGACTTATGTTTCTGTTTTAACTTGCCGTAGAGCGTTCGAACACCCCGCTGCACGCTTTTGCGAGGAGCCCTAAGGGTTATCCTGTGTGGAGAACCTTGATCGATACCATCCCCTCTACATGCCACAGAAGATGGAGGTGCACAGAGGGGTGGCAGGCCGTGTCCTACAAAAGACCCACAAATAAAAACAAAAATCCCTCTCCAAATAGCCATCACATAAAGAGGTGTGTTTTAAAAAAAAAACTGTACATGTGCTGTCATCTGGAAACGCACAACAACAAACACCCTTAAAACAACTACGATTATGTTCCATGCTATCGTGCGGATCTGGGAAATGCCTTGAGTTCTGACATTCTGTTTGACCCCAGTTGACCTCTGAGAAACCTGAGGTGGGGAAAACGCATGTGGAGTTTCTCAACAAACTCTTGGTAATGGCAACCAGAGAGGCCAAAAGCTACAAGCTGCCGAGTGGAGGAACAGGTTAGGGCAGTAAGGGTCGGAAACAGGACTCCGTACAGCCACGGGGCAGGAAGTGGTCTGTTCAGTGTTAGATGGGGGGGGGGGGGGGGCATTGATGGTAAATAAACAGTGTTAAAGACCAGTGCTGTCAAGCCTTATGTCAGCTGCCAGTTCCTCCAGTGGGGAACCAGTGTTTTTGAAGAAGGCACAGATTCCATGATCTGATCAGCTGTCTAGGGGAAAACGCCTGGTGATATGAGATATGAAAAAGATGTTATCTTAAAAAAATAAAAATAAAAAATGATTCTGACTTGTCAGAAAGTTTTACTATTCTATAACTGCAGTTTGGATTAAAATGCACATTCGAATACTGTATGTTATTATCTCAATAGAAACAACCTATTGTACTGATCGATTTTTGTTTAACGTTTTTTAAGGGAAGTTTCCAATATCAGAGCTTTCTAAAAGATTAAGCACTTCTCAGGCACATGGAGAAGGCACATGTACAGAAGGCACAGGAGCAGCATATAATATATACATATATACAATATATACAGTCCCTTATAATAAATACATACCGTAATTTACTATATAAATTATAAGATTATAAATTTATAAGACACATAATGTTGCCAAAATTGCAACAACAACAAAAAATGAGGCTTTGAGTTCTGGGGGAATCTCATCACTTCATCACTGATTCATTTCCTGTAACCGCTTGCCCCATTGCTTGTTATTAATTAATTAATTATTTTTTTTGCATTTCAATAAATATGTCTCTATTATATTGCTTAAAGGTTTATTTAAATACATTGCAAAGATCTATTTTAGAGCTCATCACCACAGAGTTATCAGATAAAACTTGGCCCTAAATTGTATCAATAATATGAGCCATATTCACTCTTAAGTGAGGTAGAGGTTAATTATTTTTTACGGTGCATGTTTCCATTTTGCTTAATGGTATTATATTTCCTTTATTGCACAAAGAAAACAAATTCCTTCCACAAGCCTAATCCTGCATGTGAAGTCGAGACATAATGATCTTCTTGCACGTTTGCCTGCAATGGCTTGTTCACTCCATCCTGAGTTCATCTATGTGATGATGTAACTGGTAGTATACCAGTAACTGGGAACCCAAACATTTCTGAAATGAACTGAAACATCTAAAAAAAAAACAAAAAAAAATCACAATAAATGTTTATAATTTAGATCATATTTAAGTGACAAGTGGACAAACAGGAATGTTGATAACAATCATTCTCAGGATGGAAACAGGGGTTAAAAGAGAAGGAAGCATCACACAAAACCCTGGGTTCAACTGGCAGAACTTAAGAGGGTAAAGGGGCACTGCACTGGAGGCTACAGCCATTTTGGTCTTCTTCCAAGCCAAGCTGAGTGCCAAATGATGAGGACACAGGGCCCAGGATGTGGGCAGACTCTGCAGTGTGGGTGGGCTGACCCCACCTCTCTTTATGCCTGGGCCCCTGTTGATAAAATGGGCATGAAGGGATGTGCCTCTTCTATCCCCATTTAACCTACATTGTGAGCCTTTCGCTAGTTAGCTAGGCTTCAAATGAATTGTTGTCACTGACTCCTGCCAAGGTTCATGCCTTATTACTCTTACCGTAGAAAAGCCAATTGGTTAAGTGCGCATCTCGAGAGCATTAATGACAGACAACTTTGATATGCTATCAACTTTGATTCCAAGGTTTCGTGATGTTATACAGAAACTTTTCACATCAGAACCACTAATTAATGAACATGAACATGTTTTAAAAGTAGAAGAATTGGCCAAATTGCAAGGTTGGTAGAATATTAATGCACAGCTCGGCTAACCAGGAAGATGCCCAAGAACTGCTCTGTTCACAGGTTCCGTAATCTCAAAATGCTTCATTTCACAGTTCATCTATTCAGCACAAGAGCAAACAGTAACCACATCCTGTGTAATCAAAAATTTTGATGGAATTTGCATTCGGATTTACAAACTCATTTGACATTTAAATTCAGCTAGTAAATTTGTAGCAGTAATATTCATATTAGAGTATTTTATCCTAGGTATATCTCTCTGTTGAGACAAAGTGATAAAGAGGAGGGATTTTCCCCCTTACTGGGAAATTGTTTGCAAGTTTTACCACCGGTAGCCGTTAGTTCATGCAAATGAATGATTTGCCTCCAAGTTTACAGTGAATTCCTAATATCGCTGTCTCTGAATGCACCATGCTGGTGGGAAGAAAGGCTTTGGGACTGTATTCAACACAAAATGCACTGTGAAGTCCGAACCCATGGCATATCAATACTGTACATGGCATGCTTTGAACATGGGTTGAGCGTCAGACAGTTAAAGTGGTAATTGGGACCAAAGATGGCAAAGGAAGCCAAATGTCCTTGGCAATGACAAATTCATTCATTCATCTTCAGTAATCACTTTATCCAGGCCATGATGGATCTGAAACCTATTCAAGCAACACTATCTCAGGAAAACTGAGGAATGGATACTCTCACTCAGGATGAGATACCGGCCCACTGCAGAACATCATGCATACACAAATTCACTCCCTCATTCATTTAGAATAAGCAGCATGTTTTTTGGGGGAAACTGGATAACCTGAAGGAAACCCAGTGGGAACATGTGAAACTCTGCATAGTAACCTGAGTGCAGAACTCTACTTTGAACTTATGATAAGTATATCGATGTATGACACAATATTATACAAATTTATGAGTGTGTTCTAAATCCAGTAATATACGTATCTAGGCCATCTTGTAATGTTTCCGATTTCAGGGTTGCATATTCATATCCATTGTTTTGACTGCGCTGTGTACAGTAAATATACTGTATTTTACCAATACTTTTCTGAAAGTGTCTGTGTGTCTATGTGAGTGAAGGCAGAAATGGATTTTGCGGGAGGTAGGATTGGGGGGTGGTCGAGGGAAGCGAGGGTTATCGACAGGCAGGGCGCAACGAATGGCTGGCGCCAGACAAGCTCCACAAGCCTGGGGAAGATTTAGCGCCAAACAGAGCCGAGTGTCGGAGCGAGTGCGTGTGTGTTTGGGAGTGTATGTGAGAGGGTCAGGCTCTGAATGCCGAGCTGTTCAGGGCAGATTTCACGGCTGGCTGATCACAGGCGTCCGAGCCTCGACCCTCGCGACAGCTGCAAGGCCCTGCCGGCATTGCCCACTCCCCCCTCTACCCACACACACACACACACACACACACACCTCCTCCATCCATATTCTGCACAATGGGGGCCAGCCTGGACCGGCACAGCCTAGCCCAACACTGCAGCGCCTGACAGGCCGCACTCGCTGCTAACGATGGCAACTGTGTGAGGTATGCATATGGGGGGGTGGGTGGGGGGGGGGTCATGCTAATGGAGCGAATGAGCGGGAAACGCAACAGCCCCTGCTCTCCCCCTGCAAGCTCAGTGAGGTTTCTATAAGATTATTTCTCTTTCTTCTCTCTATTTGCTTTGCACATTTGTTTCATTACCGTAATTTTTTCCTCTTTCTCACATCTCTTTTCATAGGCATTATCCCAATCTGCATATCCTCGAACCATCTCTGCTCCAAAGAGAGCACGCCCCGCGTACAATACAGGGACGCCGTGGCCTTTGCACACGGGAAGTTTTCGGGAGGCCGAATTGGGTCGGAGTTCAAGGAGGACAGATTGGCTCCGAGCACGCCTGTGCTTACTGTGCCTGATCATTGACAAACAGCACAAACGTATGACACAATGATGAAGATGGAAATAAATAGCTGTAACCAGTGATAAAGCATCAGTGAATCATGTAGTCAGAAAACAATGACCGCAAATATGCTGATCTACTTTTCACTTATTTCACAAGCTGCTGTCGTTTCAAAATGCAAGCTTCAGTAAGTTAGAAGTCGAAAGAAGTGTGAAGCCATAATTCATACTGTTAGACCTTAAAGACCTTAAAACCAACTGTAGATTCTAAGATTTATCTTAGGCTTAACCAACTGGGAGTTCAACTATTAAAATTTATCAAGCATAAATGCATAAATAGAGTGCAGATGATTTCATATATGATAAGCATTGTTTTTGATACCAAGCATGGATTGTATCCTGGCTGACTTGCTATATTTACTGTATTTAAATATTGTTGTGCACAAGCTGACTTCTGATGGATCATCAAATATGATTAATTTAAGCAGTCAATTAATGGTTTATGGGAATCAAGGAAACAGCTACAGTACTGTACAAAAGTCACATGCAAAGGCACATGCAAAGAAATGCTATAAAGCATGTAAGCCTTCAAAAAATAAATTAAGAAGCCCAGAAAACATTAATTAATTAATGAAACAAAGTATAGCTCTCCTTTTTACATGTAAAACTCAGCAGCAAGGAAATGCTTTGTAGTAACTCAACAATGAAGTCCTTTCCTAAATCCTTAGGAAATTTGTACTAAAAAACTCAGGTTCCCTAAGACTTTTGCACACTACTGTATATCGACTTTTAACAAAACGCAAAAAGCAAAAAAAAAAAAAAAAGTTCTCCATATGAAATGGAATTAAAATATCACGAATGCTTTACATTCTCAAAAAATATCTTCCTTTTTTCACTACTGATGCCTTCACATGGATTTTTAAGTATATATTTTACCTGTAATGAATGAAAGGACATCTGTAAAGCTTATTTGTATTAAATATCTTGTTTGGTTGCAGTGTTTCCCACACGCAGGTGAGACTCGGGCAGGGTGCCCAGGTATAATAACAACCTGCCAAGTCCTATTTAAAATCATGTTTGTTAAAAAACAATTTGTGTTGTATTTTTTTTCCCAGTCCTTTCTTAGACTCTCAGAGGTAGTGATCGGAAGGTCTGCGGTTCGAGCCCCAGTTCTACCAGGTTGCCGCTGTTGGGCCCTTGAACAAGGCCCTTAACCCTGTCCGCTCCAGGGGCAGCGTATAAATGGCTGACCCTGCGCTCTGACCCCAGACTACTAACAAGAAGCTGGGATATGTGAAGAATAAATAGTTCCACTGTGCAGTAATGTATATGTGACAAATAAAGACAACAAATAAAATAATAGTAATAATAATAAACAGAGCAACAAGAACAACTAAAATGAAAGAAGGACCTGACAGATCTGGACAAATTTTCACCCTTACTATTAATACTTGGATGTTCATTTTCTTGAATTTGATTGCTAGGCATGTACTGACCACTAAATAAATTTAATTAACCTTAATATCAATTAAACAGCCCGGTGTCCGACCCATACAGAATGTGCATTATCACCTGACGCAGTGTTCCCAGAATAAGCTCTGGATTCACGACAACCTGGATAGACGTGGACATTATCCACACCATGAATAAAGCAGTTACTGAAAATGAGTGAATGACTTATATAAATAAAATAAATTGTCCTTATTATTTCTTCCCCTAAACCCCCAAAAACTTCCCTTAGTCTCCTGATACTTATGCTGCTTTTGACCACCTATGAGGCTGTAGCATAAATGTCATCCATCACTGTGATGAAAACCAGAGCTTTCAACACAAATGAGGCAGAGTGTTGACTTGCACGAGACAGCAAATGGATATAAAGATCAATAATCATAAAATATCAGCACAATGAGGGCTTTCATTAAAAAGTAATTATTAAAAGTCTGAAACAGTTAAGAATGTGCCAGGAATTAGATGCATGAACATACTTGGCTGTAGATAGATCTATCACCAAGATAATGACCTCAACCATACATTTCTATCAACACAGAGTTGCTTGCTGGAACATGATTATCTCAACCTTAGGCTCTGAACTTTATTTTGGCGGAATTAAGAGGACAGTTTGGAAGTACCTTAAAGTGTCTTAAGATGTTCTCCAAGTGCTACGTTGGCCACTTGGTTCAACCTTGTTAGACTTTACTGGAAGAGGCGCTGTGGTTATGTTGCTTGAAGGGGGACAATAATTTTGAAAGAAGACGTTTTTTTTCTTCTGAATGGTGCTAATGCGCATTATGTAGAATGTGGAGACATCAACTAGTCTAATCAGTTTGGGCTGTTGGAGGAAACCCACCGAGAACATGTACACTCCATGAACACAGATCTTTGACCGCGGAGATGCGAGACCACGGTGCTAACCACTATGCCACTGTGCTGCCTAAGGTGCTACGAGGGTTCTGGAATAATTCTGTCAAGTCTCCTACAGTACTTTAATTTCTGCCTTGATGTGAAAATAAAACTCAATAAAAAAAATAAAAATGAGACGTTTCATATGGTCCTTTGCATCACTGTGTCACTGTGGCTGTCGTATGCTGAAGCCTCTTGACCTGAATTGTTTCTTGGTTATGACAAATAGTCTGGTCATGCCCTCATGCTTCTGGCGCATCATGGAGCTTCATCTCTACATCTTGACCATTCAGGATCACTCTGTTTGATCTGTAATGAGCTTAGACTGTGCAGACACATGATAATCCTATTTCCTACCCGAATGGGTTGTGAGGTTTATTGCAACATATGAAAAAACACCAGTAACCTCAGACTAACTAACACATACTGCAGCACACCTTGCTAAAACTGGGTGCACCATCATTACACAATACCCCAAAAATGCCTTTAAACTGCAATTTAAATGCCCCATTTACCCACATGGCTGTATTTGGACGCTGGCTGTGGAATGGAACGCCAGATAATTGATCTGTTATCACACCAACACCTTTGTTCCGTTTGAGAAAACACAATGACTGGGATGTTTGTCAAAAAGATATTAACTTTTATAGCAAGGAATCCACCCTCCCCCTCCCCCCACCGCCCTGCCGCTGGCTGGCACGGACTTACACCCGCGCCGAAAATTTGGCTCAAAGGTTTCATGCACCTCATGTGACAGCAAGAGCAGTTGAGTGCCTGCTGAATCTGAGCCGCTATATGCATTCCACACGCTCTGAGAGCCGGGATCGGCTGGGCAAAAAGAGAGAGAGCAGGTAGCTGCATTTCACCGCTCAAGACTGGGCTCATTGTCTGGCCTCTGTGGGAAACTCGCAATACTTCCTTCAAGGGTGATTACTAAGAAACTTAAGATTCCGTGTCAGTGACGCTTCTCACGTTTGCCACAGGAGCACGCATCTGCCCCCCTCATATTTACCCATCCCTCGCATACAAGCATGCGCGTGCCTACCATCCACCTCTACATTTTATACACAATTACGCCCTCCAATGATCAGTTTACCTGGACTTTATCACTCGCCTACTTGAAACATCACAGAGGGCAAGGTGTGAAGTTTCTATCCAATCCCTCAACATGAGCTACATACACTCTCTGCAGGGAGGAAGATAAGCTCATTCTGATCAGGAGATAGATGCGGCCATACAGGCAAAAGGTCAGCATTATCATGATTGCGCCGAGCCAGATAATCAAGCTTTGTTTCTTTATCAAATGCGTGATGCCGGAACGGTATGACTAAACTGCTTGTTCAGTAGAAAAACAGACGCAAAAAAAAATCAGGTCTAGAATATCAGTTACCCCAACTGATTCTTGCATTACAACCGTGTTTGAAAGTTTTTGAAACATTCCTTCTAGATAAACAAAGGACTGCTTCCAAGTCTCCGGACATGTAAACTTTCGTCAATTAGTGGACTGCCACAGGAGCCAGGTTTTCTGCAACAGGAAGAGTACAGAAAGACTGCTCCTGAGATGGAGACTCTTGTGCCTGTTGCTTGTGGGATGGGCCATACTGACATCTAGCGGCAGTCTCAATCACAGCTCCGTCGTGCATTCTGGGAGACAAACTCAAAGCAGTGCTGACATAGATTAATGACTCCTTTTACAGCTAATGATGGAGCAATGTGGACAGCTGCTGGGCAGCCCACGGAATGCCAACACTGACCCCGGGCTTTGGTGGATGAAGAAGAGAGATATTCACTTTACCTCTCCAGCTCTCTTTCCTTTACTTCTGCTTGAAATTATCCCTCTTTTTGCCCATTCAAAGCTCATCACACCAGTTCCTTCCTTTTCTAAAGGCCTGCTTCTTATGGGGTCTTTTTCTCCGGTTCACCTGTATGCAAATCGGCTCAGCATTCTGTTTCATTAATCTGGGAGAGGTAGGGCGAGATAGCAGCAGATTGCTTCCGCCGCGGCAGAATGTTCACCGCACTTTGGCCACAAGTTAATTTATTACTGGAGGGTTTGGAGGGCCAGGCGCACAGGGGATGTTTGTTAAAGATCCTTTTCAGCGCATTCACTCGGCCAGAGTACGGTGCTTTGAAACCCCCCCTGCAAAAGAGTGGCCATTCACAGAGAGTGCAGGAAACCTGAGGGAAGAACTAGAAGGACAATTCTGAAGAAAAAGAGAGATTAAGCAAGGGGGAGTATGTGTGTGTGTGTGTGTGTGTGTGTGTGTGTGCAAGAAAGAGAGAAAACGAGGAACAGAACTGGACTTAAAATGAACGCATTTGTGTTAGAAAAACTTTGCCTTGGAGTAGACTTTAAGATGTGGAAAATAATCTAACAGGATGATAAATTTGATAAAACTTTTTTTGATTAAAAAAGAAATTCCCTTGACTCAGTTCACATACATGAAAATGGTTGCGTTACTGGAAGGTCCCCTATGTCATGCACGAAAGTCCCATTGTCGTCGTTAAAAAAGGAACATTACTTATCAGTACGGCACTACTGAAACACACCTCAGCAGCTGCTGCGACTGCAAACAAAAGGCCAGGCAGTGTGAGAAAGGTGTGGGTTGAGCTGAAGATGAGGAGAGCTGAACTTTCTCCTCAGTATCTCATTAGTTACCGCCTTCCTTATCCCAAGAACAAAATGAGTGCTAACGGGGCATGGCGAGGTGACGAAGCGGCACCTGGCCGACAGGTGTTTGGGCTGTCAGGGGTCACGGGATTAACGGCTTCGCTCACCTGACCTACCTGAGCAAGAGAAAGGGGCAGATCCTGAACAGACAGGTGCATCTGCTGGAGCAGTGGTACAAACACATCCTAAAAAAAAAAAGAACCCTGGACCTGCAAAGCCGGCCAACATAATTACAGCTGGGGAAGCATGTGGATAGGGCTTTGAATTGCAGTGGTGGAGGTGCTGGAGAATAGAAGGGGAGTGAGAGAAGCAGATAAGTTGTCCAGTATTCAAGCCACATCAAAAACATTGATCTGTAGCCTACGTACATTATGTGGTTGCAGGGACAACCTCCTTTTCTTCACCGAAGCCCCTGCCAGAGGGTAAGGACGGCCGTCCTTTTTACCACCCTGATGCTCCGGTTTTCACTTTCTTTAATTATAGCCTGTAAAATGCGAACCCACTCTGTCCAAAAACAGGACTTAGGAATTAGGGCCAGGTGCATGGGCTTCAAAGTACTGGGGCAAAGAGGGAGGTGAGAGTGGGATGTATCTTTAGTGCTTAAAGAGGCAGTTAGTTAAACCCGCCCCAGTGAACACAACACAGCAGTAAAGGGCCATGCAGCAGCTGTTTTCGGATCCACAGAACTGAAGGATCGATGCCTTCAAGGTGACAGAAGGTCATGCTGGCTGACATATCAAGCCAGGAGCTAAAAGTTTTGGTTTTGTCACTACAGAGCTATTAAAGAGTTACAGCTGCTGAAAGTGAGATTAAGGATTTTCAACCTGCTAGAAGAAAGTTGCTTGCGAAACAATATTTCATAACATGGTTTCTGTTTCTCCCTTATCTATTGCACAGATTAATCATATGGCTGCGAGTGCCAAGTCGATACACAGTCAAAGAGAATTCATGGCTGTGTCCGAGTAGACACCAGCGGTCTAGTTGCAAGCTATTTACAGTAATATCCCATTATGAATTTTGTAATGCACATGTTTGGGACACTGATAATACTATGTGCATTTCAGCTTCAGGGTATGATTTCTTTGATCTGTACCTGAGTTGAATTGTCTGCCCATCCACATTAGCAAAAAACACAAACAGAAGAAAAGTACACTTAGGACAACTACTGCGCATTTGTTTGCATGTCGTCGCTCCATTGTCTTCTGTGTACACTTACTGTATTATCCTGCTACCTGGTGTGTTGGAGTGTCAATATGCAAGTGTACCCGGATACGGAATAACATTACTTATACTATACTGTATATATATAGTACAGGACATGCATCATTGATCTGTGCTCGGGTACAGTATACACTGTAAAACATCTTAGGTGCTATCTACTTAAAAAATATATGGTAACAATATTGCACATATTATTTTTAAGCAGTTTTTATTCTTCTTTTTTTTTTTTTTTTTAGAAGAATCTACTTGAATAAATCATGTAAAACATCCTAAATTCTTTAGCCAGACACTTGATGATTTTAACATTATTAGTGGAATAATCGTTTTTAGTTTAAGCAGATAAAACAAAATGTACTCATATGTATTAAGGAAAATTACTTAATAATATAAAAAAAAAATTTTTTTTTTTTTTGGTGGGCTTCCTACGGGCTCTCCAGGTTTCTCCCACAGTCCAAAGACATGTTAATTGGCATTCCCAAAAATTGCCCATAGCATGTGAGTGTGTGTGTGTGTGCTTTGTGAAGGATTGGCACCTCGTCCAGAGTGTACCCTGCCTAGTGCCCCAAGTCTCCTGGGATAGGCTCCCACCATGACCATGTATACAGGATAATACATTACAAACATTTATCTAGCTGTATGTAAGAACGAAAATTCTTTATCTCCTCTGGCTGTTACTGATGTGTTTATTGTTCTTGTTATATTGCATTCTGTAATCTGTAATCTGTCAGAAGCATATAGCACAGGTCAGATAGTGTGAATTTTTTTTTATTTTATGTCCGTCACAACACCTAGCAAGAATACAACTACCGCACAGTCTCTATTGGGTCAATGTTTAAAATTTTGGATTTTGGTCAGAGTTCTTGATGTTCATACACAAGGTTTCTTGTATTGTGGGCTCTAATATATGCTTTTCTTCTCTCCACAGTTGTAAAGAGTGGTTATTGGTCAAATAAGCCACTTATTTAAAATAATTTTACTATTCTGTGCAAAATCCAGAGGCAACTCAATAGAGCACAACCCTAAAGAACAATTAGTGGTTATATGGAGAGCCCTATGATAGAAGATTTAAACGCAAAGAATCCTTAGAATACCTTAAAACCCATTTTCCTAGAGAGTGAAACCTAGGTATTATGTAGGGAAGTACATAGTGCTAGGGTTAGATTATTATCTGAGAATATAATAGTGCATGGTGTGTCTTGTAGATAAGGATAAGGGTGGGTGAAATGACAATATGATGACAGGAAGGAGGACCATATAAGGATAAGCAGCTCAGTGAGACAAAAAAAAGGCCATAAAAAGCAGGTGAGGCTCAGGAATGTCGCCTCATTCACCTGTCAGCTAGGAGTTTGTAATTATTGTAATCTCTTCATTAATAAATCAACATTTTCTCAAACGGTCATGTTTAATATGGTAAGCCGTTAATGCCCCATGAAGGAAAGAGCTGCAATGAATCAATTCCGCAGAAGAAATTTCATTCTCTGCCATCGAGGAATGCAGTGGGAGGCAAAGTGGGAAACACCTCATGTATCAAAGAAGCCCTGTACAGAGAGAAGATAAGCACGGACGAGCTAAGTGCCATCCAAATAACTAACATAGTACAGGGCCTCACATAACTTATCCATCTGTCATCACAAGCAAACAGTACATTCTGGTTTGCAAAAGTGTCGGACCATGTTGGGTGACAATGATCTTGCTGACAGGCATGTCTGTAAACATGGTAAATGACTGATCATGTCACGATCAAAATGGATTTGAACTTAAACTTCCATTCATTGAAGTACTGGTGGCTCAGTGATAGGTGTTTGGCCTGCAGAAGGCCCAGGTTCGATTTCCATCCAGTGCCCAAACCCCAGCCACTGGATGCAGTGCTGGTCCCAAGCCTGGATAAAAGGGGAGGGTTGTGTCAGGAAGGGCATTCGGAGTAAAACCTGTGCCAAGCTTGTATGTGCAGGCCGGATGGTCCGCTGTGGCGACCCCTTGTCGGGAGCAGACGAAAGACCAACAACATTATACTTCCATTCATTCAAGGAGAAGAGACGTTCCAAGAGTGGTGATAATAGAACATAATAGCACTGGAATGTTAAACTAAACGTATCACTCCGCATCACAGGTGTTCAAATATTTCTTTAATTACACTAATTGTCGGACACCAGCACTGGTAAAAGTAAGTCACTACAGTACGTTCTGCAGTACTGAGGAGGGAGCGGCTGCCTGCCAAAAGCCACATTCAAAACCAGTCACGGAAGCACTTTTGGCTACAAAAAACAGCTCTGATAATGTTCTCATCTCATTTTCTTGAACTACAATGTGAGATACAAAGCTAACTACCTTCTAACACAAGGCTGAATCCCAGATCCTTCTTTAAATTTTGATCAAGGGCATGAAATACATGGTGCGTGGAACAGGGGATTGTATGCCCTAGCTTTCTTTTTAACCCTTTTTTGGATCCAACCCCAGAAACCCAGAAGTGACTTCATATTCTGTGAAAGTGGAATAAGTGGGAATATAAAGTTTCTCAGGACTGTCCTCAGGACTATCCACCACCTTCATGGTGTATGTCCCTTATCTTTTGACTATGGAGTACCAGTAAAAATTTTAAACTACTTTCACCCCTGTTAATTACTCTAACTGTTGGTTCGGCAGAAACACTAGTTCCATCAGGTGCGGAAGAATATGTGTTGGTGGAGCAAAATAACTGATAAAGGAAACTGTTGAAAGAAAATGCTGTTGGAAGAACTATTGTATACCTGCAATAACATACTTGAAGTCGTGCTGTTATACTGTACATCAGCATGGCTGCGATGTATTCAAGCCATATGCCAGGACATCTGTAGCGGAGGCAGACCATATGCAACACGCCGACATACCAGAAAAGAACTATGACTCTCAGCATGCATGCTCACGGATCACCTGAATTTTAAACTATACATGGTGGTGATAGTAATCAGTAATCAATAATCAATAAAGGAAGGGTATAAATGGAGCTCCTGAACAGCAAATCACTGCAAAGTATACTCTCTTACAAGTTTCTTGAAGGTGCTACAGAGCACTTTAAATTGTTGAACCTTGAACCTTTTGCTGAACTTTGGTTTACGTCTTGGGATTTTCTTCAAGACTCTTCAAAGCTGTTTGCTGGTTGATTGACCTACGCCTGCTTTACTGACCATGATTTTGTCACACGTGTCTGATGTGTTTGTTTGTAAATGTCCTGATTAAATAAACGTTAACGTTCTTACTCGCGATTGTGTCCTCCTCATGTGTTCTGATATTCAGTATAACAGCATTCCCTTTATTCATTCCTTTATTTAATTATTAATGATATTGATTGATTTTCTACAGGGTGAGTGGAAATTAACTAAGCACTACCCCATGTTGAACCACCGTATTTGCTCTGACTGTGCACATGTGGTTAGACCAGCAGTTTTCAGGACATTGGCTGGGACGACATGGACATCATGCATGGACACCCTGTATATCAGCAGAGGTGGAAAGTAATGAATTACAGTACATTTACTCGCATTACTGTAATTGAGTAGATTTGTTTGTGTACTTCTACTTTTTAAAGTAGTTTTTAAAATCTGTAATTTTACTTTTACTTAAGTATGTTTTGTTTAAAGT